>JARJEC010114696.1:0-14298 GCA_030264575.1 Tachinus sp. AB-2021
CCTGTTGCATTGCCATGTGAGGCTTGAGATAAATCAAGTACAGATACATAGCGCACAATGGGGCTTTCAGGTTCTGGCTCGTATTGAATACGCAACCGTCCTATAATGTTAGTATCAACCCCTGTACCACTAAAGTTTTTTCCCATTTCTTGTACAATCAACCCATCTATATGGGTTGCGGGTAAACTTGGCATAAGGGTTTTGGAATACGTGAGCAGTTCTGCTTCTTCTTCAATCATATTTGCAGAAGACACAGCCACAATTTTTGCTGTTTCTTCGTATCCATTTTCAATAATGGCAAGACCACCAATAACAGGCATTTTTTCAAGAATAATACGGCCTACGTCCATTAAAAGCGGGCTAAGCATTTCAGATTTACCAATGTTATGAAACTGGGTTGCCCCTGGTGGCCCGCCAAGCCCAACCACCAGCATTTTCATAAGGCCACTTTCTACCTTGCCTTTAAAAGATGTATGAGTTTTTATGCGGTTGATGGGAATTATGGCATCAACCGTGTTCGCATGTTCAAGCACATAAGCGGCTAAACCTGAGGGTGTTGTGCCTATTTTTTTACCTTTTTCGCAAGTAATAACTTGTGCTCCGAGGTTTTCTTCAGTAATCCCAAGGCTGTGCAGTACGTCTGCTTGCCCTTCTGCCGTACCCCCGCCGTGGCTACCCATAGAGGCAAGAAGAAGAGGAGTTGCTTTTTTTGCTTTAATGCAATCAATGGCAGTTTGCAAAATAAGCAAAATGTTTTGAATACCTCGGCTACCAACAGTAAGACCAACGGTTTGCCCAGGGTGTATATGTTTGGTTAGGTGTTCCATTTCAGCACGTACAACTTGTGCAATATCTGTAACAACGGGTCGTGCAAAATGTTGTTTAATACGTACCATCTTAGGGTAACTTGTTTTATGTTCCATAAAACTCTCCACTATGCTTATAAATTTTTGTTAGCCCCAAAGTGCCCTGCTTGCTTAGTATGCTGAGTAAGCAGGGCACTTTGGGGGTATTTTTTTACACAAGCCCGATAATAGGAAACCAAACAGTGGCAGTGATAGCCCAAAGTACCCAGGCGAGTATACCAACAGCAATGCCACTTTTTAAAAGGTCTGGAACACTAAAATACCCAGAACCGAACATGATGATATTGCCCATAGTATTGAAGGGCAAAAAGAGCGCATACCCCATTAAAATAGCATGAGGTAAGACGAAAGGAATGATGGGAAACCCAAAGGCTGTTGCCATTCCTATATAAATTGGAATCATAACCCCTGCCATGGCTGTGGTAGTAGACCATATAATATGGCTAAAAATGGTAAAGCCCATAAGCCCTATAGAAAGGGGTAACATAGGTATACCGTCAAGCCCAAAGGCAGTTATGATAGCGTTAATAACCCAAGCAAAGGCCTTTGTTTTGGTTAAAGCTGCACTTAAGGTAATAACACCACCAAAGTAAACAAAGAGCTCCCAGGGGATGCCTTTTTGGGCTTCTTTCCAGTTAAGTACCCCAATTTTTGGCGTTAAAATAAGGGCACTGACTACAAAAGCAACCATGGTAGCATTGAGCTTGTGCCACATATCAGTAGACCATAACACAAGAGCAAGAAGAAAATAGAGAAGGGCCTTGTATTCTGCAACCGACATGGACCCCATTTTTTTCAGTTCTTCATCAACATAGGCAAGGCCCCCAGGAATGGCTTTCATTTCTGGTGGAAAGAGCTTGAAAATAACAAAAACAGAGAGAACGAGTAGAATGAGGGTGGTAGGTACAGCCGCTAAAGCCCAAAATCCCCATGAGGTTTGCGCAGTATGCCCACCAATAGCTGTTACAATCATACCAATAGCCACAGGGTTTGGTATGGTGGCTGTCATAAATCCACCTGCTGTGATGTTAGATGCTAGCGTGTTTGAAATAAAGAGGGCTTTACCAAAAGAACTTTCACCTTTTTTTATATTATAGCCTTGGGCAACCCCTTCAACAATAGGAAGCATAGCTGCCGTGCGGGCTGTGTTTGAAGGCGTTAACGGAGCAATAATAAAGTTGGCAAGCATGGGGGCAAGAGTTGCCCCAAGGGGTGTTTTACCAAAATATTTCATCATTTGAAGGGCAAGGCGTTTGGCAATGCCTGTTTGGGTCATGGCAATGGAAATAATAAATCCTGTAACTAACATCCATAATGCTGCCGAGCTGTAGCCAGAAAGGGCAAAAGAAGTTTCTCTAATTAATGTTCCATCTTTTATAGCGCCTGTTGCGTTACCCACCCATAGGTAAAGCAAAGGAATAATTATTATGGTACTTGTGGCAACACTTACGCTTAAGGTAATCCACAAAACAATGGCGCCAGAAAAAATGGTAAGCAATTTGTGTTGCGTAACACTCATTCCTTCAGGCGTTGGTAAACACCAAACAAGCAAGGCAACAGCGATAGCAATGATGGTGCCATATTTTTTGCCAAATTGTTCAAACTTATTTTCCATTGCACAAATCTCCGTAAACGTTCAGGTAAAATATTAATGTATGGGGTGCCTTGGGTCACTGGTAGAAGAATCAAAATAACCGCTTAAATGGGTAACAGTACTAATATTTTGTAAAAGAGTGAGAGGGAAGGCAGCTTGAATGAGCCGTTGTAAGTTATTGCGTAATTGGTGAGATAGGCTAAAGGGCATTTGTATGTGAAGTTCAAGAGTATTTGTAGTAATAAACCGTAGTCGAAAATCAGGGTCAACATGGTGCAAGAGAAAACAGGCGCGGATATTTTCTTCTGCCTTTGCCAGTTGTTCCATTTGGTCGGTTGTTGGCACAAGGTTATAGGCAAAGCGGGTAAACAGGCAGGGTCGGGCTTTTTGGTCCGCATCTTTCATACCTAAAAGCTGTGCCAAAGTGCGTACCTCAGCTTTACTTATATTTGATTGAGCAAGGGGAGAATGAATACCCAATTCCTTGAGAGCCTGTAGCCCTGGTCTGTACCTAGTTTTGTCTGAACTGTGGGTGCCATCACATAAAGCAAAGCCTTGCATACTTTGTTGCATGTGAGAAAAAAGAGCGTGCTTACAATGATAGCAACGTTTTTTGTCGTTTTTAGCGATGGCAGGTATACTCAGGGGGTTTATAGATACAAGAGTGCAGGGCAGGTGTAATTCTTTAGCAAAACTAAGGGCATACGCTGTCTCAGCAGGAGGTACGTGAACCCCCTGAATATGCACAAGATGTGGAGTAAATTGCATTTTGTGGGCAGCAAAAGCCAACAGACGACTGTCTACTCCCCCAGAATAAGCAATAGCTAGGGGGGCTGTGGCGGTGATTTTTTGAAGAGTGCTATACAGAGCTTTATATAAAAGGTGATCTGTTAACTGTCTTGAGGTAGCGAGTAAGGGCATAAGGGTTACTTCATGTTGTTGCGTGGTAAAATAAAGTGAAGTTTTTTTTGCGGTACCGTGTGGCTACCGTAAAAAAATTCTGGTTCTCTTTCTCATGACCCGTGATTACTCTTTTATTTTTTTGGGTTGGGCGCAGGTAGGGGTGTGTGGGGTTTTACTTTGGGAACTGTTATGCCCAGAGCTATCACAGAGCCCATGACCATGCTTGTGTTTGTGTATATGGCTATATGCGAGGAGGTGTGAGCCACTATCAATAGAGAATCCTTGAAAAGACTTGCGGGCTGAAAAAGTTTGCCCAAGAGCCCAAAGGGAACCATTAGGGACATCGGGAAAAATTTTTGTTCCATAAATAATATCAGTTTTTTTAATGCGCATACTGGGCCAAGGGCCAAATATAGCACCAAAGGTTTTTATAAGGGCAATGGCTGTGGGGGTGATAGTTTCACCTTGCCCCTTGAAAGGGCAAACAGCTATATCTACAAGTAGGTTAAGCACCGCAGGTGCAGGTGATGGAATAATGCCGTGGGCACAATGAATGGTACCATCTGCAAGGGGTAGGGGGCTTACTTGAAAAATGTTAGGCTCAAGACGTACAAAAAGACTACAAGCAAGGCAAACATCAACAATACTATCTAAGGCGCCTACTTCATGAAAAGTAACTTCTTCAGGGGCAATACCGTGCACTGCCCCTTCAGCCTTAGCAAGAAGAATAAAGGTTTGTTCAGCTAATTTTTTTGCCTTTTTTTGCATGGAACTTGCTTGAATAAGAGTAATAATATCATTGCAAGTGCGGTGTGTATGTTCATGGGGTAAACGTATATCGCAATGCCACCCACCAATGTGGTTAACATTTTTTTGTACAAGATGAGCGCAATTGTTTGCCTCAACAATTCCAAGTTCGCGAGTATAGCTGTCAAGTTCATTTTGCGTAAGACCATTCATGCGGGCAAGGCCTGCAACCATCATGTCACCTGAAAGACCAGAAAGAGCGCGAACAGTCAATATACTGGGTTCTTCTTGGTTGTTATGATTGTGCAGCAATGTTTGTTTTGGACACATATGGTTTCCTTTTTGTTTTCTAGCAAGGCAATATACTAGACTCTTGAGGTTTGAAATTATATATGTGGTACAATGCTTTGATGAGATAAAGACTCCATCAGCTGTACATGTTGCGGTAAAGTTTTGCTTAACCGCTAACGCCTTAGGTACGTTTTAAAGTCAATTAGAGTAGGTTTAAAATACGCGCAGCAGCGCAAGCGGCCCCATACCCATTACCAATGTTCATAGTGCATACACCTGGGGCACAAGATACAAGCATACTTGCAAGGGCTGCCTTGCCATTTTCAGCTATGCCATACCCAGTAGTTGTAGGTACGGCGATGAGAGGTTTTGGGGTAAGACCCCCTAAAACAGAAACAAGGGCAGCATCAAGACCTGCTATGGCAATAATAACATGCGCCTTGTTAATATCTTCAAGTTTTTCAGTTAAACGCCACAACCCAGCAACGCCACAATCTTCAAAAACAGTATGGGTAATACCAAGGTATTCAAGTGTTTTTGCAGCTTCCCACGTGGTGGGGCCATCTGCTGTACCTGCTGAAATAATACAAACGTGCCCTTTGCTTTTTTGTGACAGGGTATTTGTATAGGCTGTTTGTGAAAGGGGGTGGTAGCGTAAGAGATTTTGCAAATGCGTGGGCAATTGTTGAAAAACTTGAGGGCAAAGGCGGGTAAAAAGTAAAGGGTGTTCAGATTTTTCAGTAATCAGACTTTGCAAGGCTTCAAGGCTTTTGCCTGCACAAAAAACAGCTTCAGGCAATCCAATACGTGCCATGCGGGCGTAATCAAATATGATACCATTATTGTTTTGGTCTACCATATGTTCCCTTCAATGTGTGGTGGGGTTTGCCAAAATGTTTTTTATATGTTGGGCAAGCCTGTTGTATGAGGAAAAACAAAAGATACGCTATTTAATTATATTAGTTTTTTGATTTTTTTTACTGAATGTCCCTTTATAAATATCTTGCAAAAGAGCATAGTTTCGTATGTGCTAATATCCTACAAGCTAGGGTATAATAGTAAAAAAGTCAAGTAATCCATGTGCTAGGGATTTTTATTTTTACATCTTTTGTGCGATTAAGCCAGCATCAATAGAATACTGTTTCGGTATTAATTCACTATGTTGCGAGCTTTTTTTATAGGCAGTGGAGTATAATAACTCGGCTGTTTGTGGATGGCAGGTAAAATAAAAAATTTGATTATCAAGGGCAAAATCAGCCAAAACAGAAGCTAAGTGGGCAGCGCGTTTGGGGTCAGCGTTTACCAATATATCATCCATAAAAACAGGCATGGGTTCAGCATTTTGTGCATTGTTTTTTATGTAGGCAAGGCGTAAGGCAAGGTAAAGTTGTTCTTTAGTACCTTGGCTTAGCGCAGTATCAACATCTTTGGTTACTCCATTTTTATGCACGGCTACAAAAGTATCATTTTCTTCTGTATATATGCGTACATATTCCCCCTTAGTAATGTGGCAAAAAAGTTCGCTTGCAAAGCCTATAACACCTTGTTGCCCTGTTTGCTCAATGTGTGCTTTGGCTTTGCTAAGAAGTTGTTGTGCAATAAAAAAAGTTTTCCATTTTTTAATTAGGGCAGTGAGGCTTTCTTCTAAAAAAGCCTCTTCTTGATAAAGGGTAGCAACCCCAATGCCAGAGCCCAACTGGCGTAAATTTTCTTGTAAAGTCCCTTCGGCAATATTCAAATTCTCCAGTTGCTCTGTCAGTTCTTGGTTTTTCTCTTCAAGTTCAGCACGTTCTTGTTGCATTTCTCTTTCATACTTTTGTGCAAAAATATCAAGGAGTACTGGTAGAGATTTGTTTTCTTGGGTAGCAAGAGGGGTTAAACTTGCAAGGCATTCTCGTTCAGACTTTTTATATTCTTCTTGCTGTTGCCATAAAGCAAAAGTTTTACGAAAATCTTCATGCGTTACTACGTTCGCGCTATCAAGAAAAAATCCTATTTTTTCAGCCACTTGTTTAAGATGCAGGCTGGTTGTACTTATGCTTGTATCAAGTACTACTGATTGCTCTTGTAACGCTTCACTGCGAGTGAGAGCCTTATGGGCAGTTTCAATACTTGCTGTTAGTTTTTGTAAGATATGTAAAAAATCTGGTAAATCTTCTTGTGCGGTACCTGTATAGGTAAAGGTAAGGGAATATGTAGAGGGTATGAGGGGGGCAATTTCTGCTTTATTACGCATTGCTTCAGGGGTGTTTTCAGTTGTTTCGGTTGCTTTGGCTGTTTTGGTTGTTTCGGTTGTTTCGTATACTCCCGTTTCTTCTGCGCTTTTTAGTAACGATTTCATTTCAGCATTTATTGCTAGCGTAGCCTTCATTTCTTTTGAAGCATGAATCATACTTTGGTATTTTTCTGGTAAATCTAGGTGTGCTTGTAGGGCAAGGGTGCCTATACTTTGAATATAGTCTTGTATATTTTGTGTGAGCAGGTGCTGTTCTTCTTGCAATTTGTTTTTTTCTTGTACAGCTTTTTTAGTTTCAGAAATAGTAGTAAGAGCTTCATTGGCTGTGGTTGGTGTAAAGCTAGCAGAAAGCTCGTGTTCTAAAAGCCAGTCAGTCCATTTTTTTTGTATATTTGTGTGCGCTAAACGGCTCTGTTCAAGGGTGCTTTGGCATTGTTTTAAGCTGTTTTGTAAATCTTCGGCTCGTCTTTGCTTTTCTTGTAAAAGAGAATTTTTTGTGTGCCAGTCTTGTTCTTGTTGGCGTAGCACACGTAGTTGTTGCAAAGCAGTCTCTAGAGCCTGTAAAGGTACTGTACATTCTTGTAGTTGTTTATGGTACTCAGGTGCTACAAATAATAGTGCGGGTGGTTTTGCTCCCTCTTTTTGTGTGGCCCGCATATTTTCTTGTTTTAAAAAACAAAAGTGCTCAGGCACCCCCCATGTTTGAGGCCATGCGCTTTGTAAGCTTTGAGTAAAAAAAGGTTGCTCTAAGGCTGTGTATAAACACCGTTGAAGGTTTTGTGCCGTGTGGGTGATATTTTTTTGCAGGTTTTCAAGATTCTTGGTGTAGCTTTTTGCCGTTTCAAGACGTTCTAAAACGAAAGAAAGTTGCTCTGGTAGTAAGTGTGGGGACAAATGAATGCGTTGTAAAAGGGTACACCAATGTTCGTGGTAGTCCTGTATTTGTTGTGTAGCTTCTTCTACCCTTGTTTCAAAAATTTCTACTTCTTGCTTTTTTACAGCAAGGCGTTGCTCGGCTTGGTCTTGTTCGTGCAGGGTTTGTTGGTGGGTAAAAAAGTGCATTCGTTCTTTTTCAAGATAACTGTTAAGGCCACGTATATCTGCTTCATCTACCTTGTGAGCACAAGTAAAGGGTGCCCACTCTTCAATACTGTGTAACAAAGTAGTGTATTGTTCTGTGAGATTTTTTTGTAAGTTTTGCGCTTTATGTAACCTATTGGTAACCCGCTGTACCTCGGGTGATAGTATACGCATAGTTTGCTGTGTATCTTTTCGTTCAATAAAATATAAAATAGAGCTGAACAAACTCATAAAAGCTGTGCCCATACAGCCATACCCTGCTAAGGGTTCTTTAAAGAAAAAAGCGGTTCCTCCAAGGCCAAGGGCCACGGCGCCAAAAAAAAGACTCATAACTAAATAAGGCGATTGCCACAAAGGGGTGGGTGTTTTTTTGGCAGGGTATTGTTGGGTTAATTCGTCAAAATCTCTGGTAGCTTCTGCATGTTGGTCAAGGGCATTGTTGAGTTTGAGCAAACAATATTCAAGCCGCTTAACAGTGTGCGCGCGCTGTTCTAAGGTTTGTGCATCAATGATTATTTTTTTGCCTGTTTGCAATAATGGGGCAAGAGCTTCTTCTTCACCATATTCAGTGTAAAGGCGTTGCAGGTCATCTTGTACTTTCTCTAGTTTTTTTTGTGCATCTATATACTCTGTAGCCACTTGTTGTAGTTGCAGTTTTTCTTGCTCAAGCAAAGGAGAGAAAGTCTTTTTTGGTGTATCTTTTTGCGTTGCTGTGGGGTCAACGTTTTTTGAAAGGATACTTATGGGCGCAAGGGTTTGTGCGAGGGTTTGCTCTTGCTCTTCACGTTGGTTATGCAATTGCTGTAAACTTTGTAAAGAATTTTTTGCTTCTGCTATTGTTGCATGCATGGCATCTGCTACGTCAATAGTTGGTAGTTCTTGCACGAGGGGTAAATTGTTTTTTTCAAAAAGAATCGTTTTTTCTAATTGACTCAAATCTTCTACTAATTGCTTTTCAGTATGTTCAGCAAGGTGAACTTTTTCGCTTGCATCTGCAAGAGCCTTGTGTGCGTTGCGAATGTTATTGCGCATTTCTAAAGACAGAGAAGATTTTTCAAGGGTATGCACATCCCACTTAAGGAGTGTAAGACCATCGGTAATAGTTGTTTTTAGCTGTGCCTTGCGAACGGCGTTTTGGGGGAGTGTGGCAGCGTCTTTTTTGCGACTTTCTACAGATGTTTGTATAGTGTGCAAGGCTGGTGCAAGTTCTGCCAGCAGAGTTTTGTTTTGCAAAACGGCAAGTTCAGCGTGAAGCGTTTCTTTTTGCTCTTTTTGCGTTATTTGTTCTGTGGCAAGTTCTTCTTGCCGTGTGAGTAAGGTTTCAAAACGAGTTAAGGCGTCAGGTGAAAAAGTTACGGTATGCGAAGTTGTCGGGTTTTCTTGTGCAAGGGTGGTAAGCAGCCCCCGAATACGCAATAATTCTTCATACTGTGGGTAAGCGTGCAAAAATCGTTCAAGGCTGTGCTTTTTATGGGTAAGTTCTTGTTGTTCTTTATACAAAAGAGCGCGGTTTTGTAAATTAGATTCTCGCTCAAGGGTAAGGGCTTCAAGTCGGGTTGTTTCTTTACCCAAGGCGTTGATTTGGTTACGTACATCTTCAAGCTGTATAATCAGAGCGTTTATGGGGGCTGTGTTGGTGGCACGGTGTTCTTTTAAAAGTTCATTGGTTTGCGTTTTGAGTAGGGTAATAACTTGGGCGGGTGAAGCTGTGGCAAGACCAAAGGTAGCGGCGTGCAACGCATCGCGCACGGTCTCTTTTTTTAAAGTGGCTACAGACATAAGTTGCTCAAGAGAAAGGGCAAAAACGTTATCAAAGACGTCTACGTTTATATTCCCCACAAGGGCAAAAAATTCAGATTCACCAAGGGGGGTACCATTCTCAAGGTAAATTTCTACTCCTTTGCTTTTGCCTGTGGCCAAGGGGTGCCTAACAAAGGTAATATTTCCAGATTTTTGACTTTCTAAAAATAACGTGCCCCCAACAGGCATGTTTTTTTTAGTTGTGGAGGGTAAGATGAGCTCTCGTTGCTTTATTGCACGGGTAGAACCAAAAAACATGGCTCGAAAAAAATTAAAGGTAGTGCTCTTACCTGCTTCATTAGGGCCTAAGAAAATATTGCACCCAGCAGAAAAGTTGGTAATTTCTTGTTGTGGTAAAATTCCTAAGTTTTCAATACATACACGTTTTATAATCATTATTTTACCCCTAACTCGTTTAAGCAAATAAGTTGAGCCTCAAGCACCATACTTGCAAGCTCTTCTTTTGAACTTGTATGGAAGGGGTAGCGGTTATTGCGTACTTTTTGAGCCCAAAGAGTTGCCAAGGCTTCTTCTTCTGCCATGAGCAGTTCTTCATCCTGTAGTACTTTTTCTGATAATTTAAAAATAGCTCCCACAAGGTCATCTCGGTTTTTCATTGCTTCAATATCAAAAGAAGGGTTAACCAGTGAGATAATATTTTGCACAAAAAAAGGCAAATGGCTGAGCTGTTTGTTAATATACACGCAAAAATCGTTTAAGGCAGTTTTGTTTTGTAAACTTGGGTAAAGGGCAGAGCGGCCCGTAAGGGTAAGGCGTAGCACAGTTTGTTCTGCCAGTAATGATTTTTGCAGGCTTTGTGTGTACGCACTGGTGTTTATAATAGTACTAATGTTTTTTTGTAGTGAAGTATTCAGTTCTTCTATCTTTGCTATAATAAAGGGTTCAAGCTGCACCAAAGCTTGCACCACTGCTTGAGTAGACGTTTTAGAAAAATCAGCCTCTTCTACTTCAAAAGATGAAATATCAAGCTCAAGTCGCTCCCAAAGAACAGGAGCAAGTGGAGTAAAAAAGGTTTGGCCTATATGATTATTATGCCCTTGTATGACCATACAGCCATGCATTCCTGTTTCATTAATATGCAAGCCTTGAGCACTGCCAGAGTACGCTGCAAAGGGTATACTTTGATTTTGGTCTTTATAAAATATTTTTTGAGAATGCACATGACCTAAGGCAAAATAATCAAGGTTGGTGGCAATAAGGTCGGATTCTGCACAGGGTGCATAGCTTGCGTGTTCGCCTTTTGCCCCTTGTACAGCACAATGTAAAACGCCAATTTGTAGAACATCTTTTGGGGTTTTGGCGTTGCGTTGAAAAAGAGTAGCAAGGTTGCGGCTTTCTTTTGTTTGCGTGTGGCTTATACCGTGGATAAGGGCAAGAGGTTTGCCATGACGCATAACAGTGTGTTCAGTAACAGTTGAACCAAATACAGTAACATTTGCAGGCCATTTTGTCTGTTCTTGCGTTAAGGGGTCATGGTTACCGTGTGCCAAAAACACGTGAATGTTATGTTCTTGCAACGAAGTAAAGGCGTCACGTAAGGCAAAATAAGCTTTCACCGTACTTTGGTCGCTATTGTATATATCACCTGCGAGAACCAAAAAATCGGCTTTTACTTCTATACATACTGCTACAAGCCGCTTAAGGGCTATAAAAGTTGCTTCAGGCAGGATGTTAGCTAACTCTTTTTTTGTGTCTACTAACGAGGTATGCACATCTTGGCTTAGCCCCTTAAAAGGCGCATCAAGGTGTAGGTCTGCGGCATGTACAAAGGTAAAAGTATTCATAATAATAGGTGACCCAGCTAATTACAGTGTGAAATGTAGAGAGGAAGTATAGCCTATTTACGTTGAGGAGTAAAAGCGCTTGGATAAATAAATTTTAGTAATTATTTCAGTCTATATATGAAGGTTGTATACGGTGTTTTTTCATTGATTACGGCACAGTGGCTCTGTTTATACGCAGGCTTTTTTGCCGTGAATTTACGGTATTTCTGTTTATACGCATGGTTTTTTTTGCAGTGAGTTTATGTTGTTTAGTATACGTATTTGGTCTTGTGTCTTGCCAAGGTAAACACTCCTTTATATAATAGGTTGAGATGGGTAAAAGGTGAAGGCACAGCCAGGTACTCTTGGTAGTGCTCTCATTCGACTTGAGCATTGCTATACATAGTAGCTTTTATTGTTTGGTGAATTATTTTGTTGTTGCTATAAACAGGTATGTTTTTTGAGTATACTATGCACTTGCAAGTGTTTTTTTGAGTATATTGTGCGCTTGTAAATGCTTTTTAGCTTTTATAGAAGAAGGTTGGAGTATGACGGATGTTGCTTCACAAGAAGACGACAAATCATGTAAACATAGCCCTTTACCGTGGATTGTGCACCTTGATATGGATGCCTTTTATGCATCTGTTGAGCAAGCAGATAACCCAGAATTACGTGGTAAACCTGTAATTATTGGGGGGGGTGATAGGGGGGTTGTTTCCACATGTTCATATGAAGCGCGAGCGTTTGGGGTTCGTTCAGCCATGCCAACGCACCAAGCAAAAAGCTTATGCCCGCAGGGTATTTTTGTATGGCCTCGCATGCAGCGCTATGTAGAAGTTTCAAAAAAAATTATGCACGTACTGACTGCCTTTTCTCCTTTGGTAGAGCAAGCCTCGGTAGATGAAGCATATCTTGATTTTACAGGGCTTGAAGCACGCTATGGCGATGTAATGGCACATGCCCAAAATTTGCAAGATGCGGTTTTTTTTGAGGTGGGTCTTACATGTTCGCTTGGCATTGCCCCCATTAAGTTTTTAGCAAAAATTGTTTCAGATTTACAAAAACCAAGGGGGCTTAGTATTATACGCCATGCTGAAATACATGATTTTTTGGCAACGTTACCCGTACATAAAATACCAGGAGTTGGTAAACGTACCCGCGTAATACTTGAAGGATTTTCTGTGTATACCTGTAGTGATGTGTTGCGGTACCCTAAAAGTTTTTGGGAACAAAAGCTTGGCAAATCTGGCGAAGTTATTTTTGATCGTGCAAGTGGATGTGATGCGCGTGGGGTTGTGCCATATACAGAGCCAAAATCTGAGAGTGCTGAATCTACTTTTGATGTAGATACAAAAGATATGAAACAACTTGCGCAGTGGCTTTTTATGCATGCAGAACGTGTGGGTGGGCAGTTGCGTAAAGCAGGGCGGAAAGGAAGAACAATTACGCTGAAAATAAAATTTTCTGATTTTTCACAAATAACACGGAGCAAAACCTTAGATTATAGAACAAATTCAAGTAAAAAAATTTTTGAAATTGCCCTAGAATTATTAAAAAAAGAACAGTTACCGCAAAAATTGCGTCTTATTGGGGTGGGTGTTTCGCAATTTAAAGAAGGGCCAAAAGTGCTACGGCAACTCTCTTTATTTGAAACGGAAAAAGAGCAGAAGAAATGTGCAGAAAAAGGAATAGCCTTGGAAGAAACCATGGATAAGGTGCGCGAAAAATTTGGCGCCAGCGCTATTTTGCATGGTAAAATTTTTAATAAGGATGAAGAATAGGTGTTTTGCGAATGAAAAGATGCATTTTCGCGAATGGAAAAACACCTTGTTGCGAATGGAAAAATGGCTTGTTGCGGATGGGAAGATGCGTTTTTGCAAATGGAAAAATGTGTTTTTGCGAATGAAAGAATGCCTTGTGTGCCTCTGGTTTTTATACATCTTTGCCATACTAGGAACGATGAATGGCTTGCAAAAATGTGATTGTATATAATTCGCCTGAAATAAAGACTCTTTTGGCGCCACAAGAGGGTAAAAAATGCCTTGCTATAAGGCTATTTAGTACCCTGGAGTGAATTCAATAGGGTAAAAAACACGAAGTCGAGTTGGTTTGCCAAGGTGGTATACAGGCTCACAGCTCACCTTTGCAACGCCTGCAAGGGCTGCCTTATCAAATTGTACTCCACCACTTTCATGAATGCGTGATGCTTCAAGTAACCCTTTTTCATTAAAAATAAGCTCTACAACCACATATGCTTTGTGCTGTCTTGTTCCTCTTTTTTCAGGGTAAGAGAAAGAAGGCGCCGTTATAAAACGCAACTCACCAGCGCTTTGGGTCATAAGAGGGCTTGTTGTACTGTCTGCCCCACTTCCTTGTGCACTTCCACTCCCTGCTGTTGTTTGTCTGCTGCTGCTTTCTTCTGCCCCATTTTCTCCGCGGTTTTTTTCTTCAAGTGTTTTTTCTTCAGGGTTCTTTGTTGTTCCTAGTTTCTGCTTTGAGGCGTGTAGATTCTCGTTATTGTTTGCGACGTTTGGTTGCTTAGTGTTTTGTTTAGTATTTTGCTTAGTATTTTGTTGTTGGTCGTTTTTTGGGGTAGTCTTTGTTTGCAGAGGTGTGGCTAAATTTTGTTTTTTATTGTGCAAAACTTTTCTTGGCTCAAGCGTGGGTATAGTTTGCTCTATGGGCAAAAATTCTTTTGTGGCTAAATGTTCTGGTTGTTTTTGTTGGGATTGGTTGTTTGCCTCTTCGATTTTGGTATTGCCATTTTTGTTTGGTGCTTTGGGTAAGTCAGGTTGGTTGCGTTGTTCAGGTTGGTTACGTTGTTCAGGTTGTAGAAACGTTTTTGGAGTAGGTACTGAGTGTGATGACGTTTGATGCATTGGGGTGGTAAGAGAAACTATGCGAACAGTTTGACCATTTTCAGTTCCATAGCCTTGCCTCATATGTGCATTTTCGCTCATAAACGAAAGATCTCTTTCAGGACTAACAAGAAAAAAA
>JARJEC010114743.1:0-10962 GCA_030264575.1 Tachinus sp. AB-2021
AAAGAATAAAGTTACTTATCTCTGAGCTTATTAAGATTTTGTTTTTTATGTTGGTTCATACTACTACGTCGTTAAACATTTTACACGCTTTTTGTAATATCCTGTATATAAAACAAAATAAATAAATAGGAATTATAAATGAACTGAACAAAAATGTGATTAAATTTTAAAAATACAAATAACATTAACGTAAATAAACAAACGATTTACTAAAAAACGAAATAAACAGAAATAAAAAATGCAAATTAAAACAAAAATACAACATAGTAACAATAATATATTGGACAAAATACTTATTAACTAAAAAAATATAATAAAAAATATATAAAATATCGTCGGTCTACAATCAAAACACATTAAGTCCAAAACAACGTTTTCAAATCATTAATTTATAATTTTCAACTGCATTGTTTTTCAAATATAAACCCAACAATTGACACTTTTATATTATCGAATATCATAACATTTTTGTGAGTATATTCAATGCTTTGTGTATCAGCAATTGAGTATGTGATAAAAATAGTGTGATGGCATTAATAATAAAAAAAAAAAACGAAACTAATAACACAAAAAGGTAAAACTGACAACTACATACTGCTCTGCTCAAGTTTGGTTAAAAGTATTTTGTCAACGACAATACAACAGCGGAATACAATAAATTAATTTTAAAATGATTTAAATCATCGGTTGAATGATTTAAATGATCTTAAATCATTGTTAAAACAAAATATTTTAATTGAAAAACTTACAGTACTTAAATTTAAAAAAAATTAAAAGATGTAAATATTTAGTAGTCGCAAGTTGAAAACTAATACATCATTACAAAATTAAAGTAAAACAAATATGATCATTAGAAGAAATATTTAATTTTAAGAAATGCGTCGAAAAAAATGTGTTCTATGCGGATAAGTACTGCATTGTATGCCATATATTAGAGGCCATTAAATGCAAAACGAGCAATTTCAAAAGTGGAGCAACTGAAAACTTCAATTAAATGAAGACGTTCCTCGCTTTAATTCATGTCCGCTTCTCATAAAGAATAATAACACATATAATAATATAATTTTTTCTATGAGACAAAATCCTAATATTTAATCCATAGCAATGCTGGGATTTTCATAAAAGTTTTCATATCTATAAAGATTACATAAGTAATTGAGATTCATTCATCTGTGACCTTTTTGTCATGACGGGACCATAGGGGTTTTATAACAAAAATATATTACAAACGTAATGAATTTCAAATAACAACACGCGATGCAGTAAGATTAATGATAAAATCAACAAGCAATAACTGTAAATCTGAATACAATAATTTTGAACTTGACTTTGACAAAACGGTTCGCAACAACACTGGGAAATGGCAATTACTGTAAAATTATGTATGCATAATGTGAGCGAAAGTTACCCTTCAAGAATATTGTTCTTTTAACACTTCTCAGTCAAGCTTTCTTTTTTAAAATTTGACATATCAATTTAAAAAAAAAACTAAATTGCTCCTTTAGGTCTATAATAGGATTTACATTGACATAAAAGAAATTGTTGTGGCCGCCGATCAATTTTCTTATGAATGGGAAAAGTTTCATTCATCGAGGCTAATGAAAGTGTTAGATGCATTATCATTAAATATAATTTAATAAAATTGAAATTAGGTAACCACGTGTTTTACATATATATTTTTTAATCAATCCAGTTACAACACAATGCAAAAATTGTAAATAACAAAATAATTGATTATTCCCACACTATAAGGTTGAATGAACAAAAATAAACAAAAAATAAAATTAAAAAGTTATTTTATTTCAAAATTAATTAACAGCATAAAGCAAGACAAACAATCAAATCAAGTTATTAAATTGGAATTGTTAGAGCAAATTAGTCTGATTACATTATCATTATATTGATCGGATAGAGAAGTGTTCGGAAAGTTATTTTCGTTTCAGGATACGTAAATTAGATAACACACGTGCTCCGAATGGAATGAAGAGGCGCCCATTTGATTCATGATTTTAATGGAATCAGCGAGATAATTGTTTCGTTTTCCTGGTTGTTTGAAGTGCGCAGTAGGCACCAAAAAGTATTGCAGTGCACTGTATATTTATGTACTTTATTCCATTTTATATTATCATTAATTTAATGCAACAAAAATATGACATGAATTTTATTGCATTGCCATATAACCATAATAACATCCGTTGCGTGAAGAGCTGTGTAAATCGCTAGGATATTTTAATTTTAAACTCACCAATTAGCAGAGATCAATAAAATGCAGGTCAAGTTATAAACTGTGGCTTACCTAAAACAAAAACAATTAAATAGGTTTAATTATTAATACAGATAAAAACAGTAACATCGTATTTTGACATTTTTAAATTTTATTCTGCCAAAACATTTATTATTTTCAAGAATATTATTACAATAATAATGGCAATTCACTAACAAGACATTTTAAAAATTGCGGTTTGGACAGAAAAATTACTTAAATTGCAATAAATATTCTTATTATAATAATATAAATAATCCAGAATCTTTATTTAACTTTCTTATACTGTTCCATCTTAATATAAGCAAAAAATAATTTAAAAAGGATAAAATAATAAACATGTCTATTGAAAATTAATAGAGATATGAGTTACACGAGTTCGTTTCTTAATGTAAATAAAAGAGGACAAAAAAATTCTTAAACTTCATAAAATTTTCACCGCGACATGTTTGTAAGACTATGAGCATATTCCCGGAGGAATATATTTCTTTACATGCATATATTTACTTACATACACGTTTTATTAATTTTTAAGTGAAACATAATTTGTAACATTATCTGACTAAACAGTAATAATTGTTGTATTTTATGACATTTACAATAATATAACAATACTTTCTGCAAAACGTTTTATTATAATAATTAATGCTTTGTAATATCACAAATTCTGCTTGTTTAATATTAAACTTAATCATTAATTACATTACAATTACAATGGTTGGGTGGTTCTAAAATTTAATTCGTTGAGATTTGATTATTTTTAAGGCTTGTGCAATTCGCGAATACACAAAGCGCCGGCTTGTCGTTCGTTGCTTCTTGTCTCCCGTTAAGATTTCATTAGTTATGGAAATCTCACTAGGCGGATTGTTGTTTGTGGCTAGCGGTAATGCTATTACAAATTTAAAAGAAAACTAAGCTTACCAGGATTTCTAGATTTAATTTTGAGAAGATAAAAATATGAGTGATATAAAGGAGAAATAGAAAGTGTTTGATGCTTAGAAAATTCTTAATTGTTAATTACAATAATAAAGCCAATATTACCTTGTTAGTTATTATAAAACGTAGGTGTTTAACGGTAGTAGCAGTTAAAAATCATTCGATATTTATAATCAACATGCTTATTCATTTTGGGACTATCATATGATAATTAAATTATTTACATTCTTCAATTTATAACATAACCGTTTTTACAATTGCAATAATTAGACTGATATTTTCAATTTCAATTTATATGGGGACCCAACAAACAATCTTCAGTTTGTTAGAATGACGCTCTATTGAGTAATTGAGTTTAATTATAAATAACTAAAACATTAATGAAATTCAATGTTAGAACTCTACTAAAAATTATAAATTCCAAATAACATTTTATTGTCTATATAATTTACAGTATTTTTGTAATAAATATAAAAAAATAATTAATAATAAAAAAATATATTTACGCTGAAAATAATTTTAAAATAAATTCGGTAATATTAACGCAATCGGTAACCATTCATCATGTATGTATCAGTCCAACCACCCTATTTTTCAGCATGACCTTATACAATCAGTATGCCCATTAATCAAAAGATACGGATACGAATGCAAGACAATGTTAACAAAAAGTAATCCGTATATAATATACATCTGAGGTCGTCCATCAGATCTAGTTCATTTCCATATCTTACTTTGAGATAAAAAGTGCTACTTTTTAATATATACAATATTTTTCAAATAATTTTTTTTACATTTTGCATTATTAATAATTAAAAGTAGATTCAAAGTTATCAAATGCAATACTCATGATTAATCCATTACATATTTAGATATATAAGAAATTCACATACTGCAACATTTCGTATATCAGCCGACATATTTAAACTGTATAAATAAGTCGTAAATCAGTAAAAAAAAAAATAATCAGGAGATTATTTATTGATCAACATATTTGAAATGGGTATATAATTTCATAAAACTAGTTAATATTTTTATTGATTTTAGACAAATATTTCCGAGTTAGACAGATATATAATTGTGATTTTATCCAAACGATTTAGCATTAGTATAAACAATTATTTAGCATTAGCGAGTTAAACACTAGTCTTTTAAAATTTAGTGGGTGTTTTTAATACACTGCAATTCAACCACACTAATCTGTAAATGATCTACACTGCAACTGCACTAATCTGTATCTCAACGAGCCTTTACAACTCCATTGTAATATAATACAATCTATATTTACAATTTAAAACTTGTTCTGACTATGGCGAATAGTTTAGTGACTAACCATGTGTGTTTAGTAGAGTAGATAGTAATATCTATTATAAATTGGTTCAGTAGTAAGTAGGTTACTCACAACTCGCTACTGCACTGACCAAATGTGAATGACCAAAAACACAAAAATCGCTTCAGAGTTAAACACTAAAAAATTTGAGCTTCCTTCTATTGGCGTAAATTTCGTCAAATAACGTAGAGTCCTCAACGTCCATCGATTCTGACGTTTCATCACTTGCGGCATTTCTATGTGCGGAAGTTGTAAGCGTCTGCACATTAAGTGATTGCAGTCCAGATGAGCCTGCTACTTGTTGGGATCTCAATTCAGAAGGAGTCAAAATCTTGGGAGACTTTAACACGCCTCGGATTGCCCCAAAAGAGGCTTTGGTCCGATTAGAGCCTTAAACGATTTTCACTCTTGGCGGGTCGCCACCTTCATTTTAAGTGACTTAGATGACGTTGCTACTCGTTGGGTTTTTGGATAAGTTACCCATTTTGCAATCAAATATTTACCCTCTTTTGCGACGTTTGCACTTGCAGAATTTTCAATTATTAAACTTGGGCATTGCATTAAAATGCAGAACGGGAGTTAAAACAACAGAAGCAAAATTCTAGAAAGTAAATATTATCTGTTACTCTGATCTCCGCACTTCTTTTTTCTCAATTCATTTTCGTAAATACTTGAAATGCTTACCTTGACGGTTAATACAAAATGCCGGAGTTATGCATTCTTCTGAATCGAGCTTGTTTTTTTCCGCATTTGCTACATATTGTAGTACACAAATACTGCGGTGCGCCCAAACATTTGACATTGGAAGCAGCTCATTGGATACGGAACACATAGGCAAAATGAACGCGTACTATGCTACTTTGACTTCTTCGAGCAGCTTATGAGAATTAACGAGTCATAGATGTAGGTATTTACGATTTTGCCATTTCTCATCCGTCTAAGATGGTTACAGTCAATTACTGAAAAGCAAGTTCCTTCAAACATTCTAGACTCGCAACTACAAAATGACTACTTTGGCATATCCAACATTCAGCAACTTGTGTTGTTCAACTTCAAATGTCGTACAGTTGAACTGGTTCTATACATCATCTTTACATTCTTCCTAGAAAGGTACCATCTTTTAATTTCTTACGTACTTAACACATTCTGCACCACAAACCACATATTCGTGCTATCGTGGGGGCTAATCAATCAATTGCCATTGTAAACTATCTGAATACAACTGCTTCTGCCGTGCCCCAAACCGTAGTAAACCGTTCAGCTACAACCGCATTAACTTTTTCTCGTCCAACGTTAAAAGAAAATTTGACTAGCTGCTTATTAAACCGGGTTCTAGGTTAAACCGTCCGTTTCGTTACAAGCCGCGCAAGTAGTTTATTGGTTCTAAATATAAACTTAAACTACCTACCGCGCACGGCAAACACATGAGCTGACAATCCTTCGTAAATGTTAAATCACGTCGAAAGAACTAATGGGCTTTTGATGGAGATAGTTAATAGTCAACTTTTGTCCTGCCACTAAAAAAACGTATGGACATTTGCTTACCACCACTTTTTTAAATTTCATGCAGAGTTGCCTCACTTAGTGGCGCTTACTCTTTTAGTTTATCTTTTCAAGAACGCCACTGATATTTATCATACAACATAATATAGAAACTTATATAAAAATTCCTTCATTATAATCCCATTAAAATTTGAACTCCAAGTGTAATGAAAATAACTGAAGACCATAAAATTCCGCGGCTTTCTATGCCAATAGAGATTTAAATGAAATTCTATTCCAATTAGTTTTAGCAAGACTACATACTATGTGCCTCATGAAACGATTAAAATTGATCATCATATACTATATTCGCAACTTCCACAAGCTTGCTAAAACAAGGAAGTTTTTATAGATTCATATAAAAATGTTTTTAGTATTTTTTTATTATATTGTGCTGGGACTATCAATCACAAACTGTCTCCACTTTTTCAATTCGATAATTAATTTTCTTCTCAAGACGCGGTTATCTAAATATCAATTATGTATCAGACGCGGCCTCGCAGTTACATCCATTATTTCAGTGAAATTTTACAATCTCAACGAGGAAATATTAATTAAGCAGTCCCGTTCTTATTCATCCATTCATTATTCTCACGATGAAATTATTGCAAAAAGCGGTGGACATAACGTACATTGGCGGATAACAATTTAATTAATTGAATATTCAAATTGCAACTTGCCATTGTTGGCCTCTTTTTTATTACAAATTATTTCCGGATTTCCACGACTACAAATTTTCATGTCATTCTTGTAATATTGATAAATTACTTAATTGTGATTGATACTGTATTTGAACTGTTATTAACAACTGCTGATGCTATTCATTGATTATACTTATGTAATTAATAGTTATTGCCGCATATGCAAGTGTTAATGTTGTGTTTTTGTTTTAATTTAATTATCAATACTATGCATATTTAAAATACGTGCTTACTAATTATCGAATTAGAATATATTATTGCTTGAGAGTTAACATAGCGTGTAAACATCTTGCTTTTATACATGTACCGTTCTAACTGTGTTCAAACTGCATGTTTACATTATTCCAATTACTTTTTTAAAATAATTTTATTGCTTATTATGTAATTTGCAACAAATTTACACTTTGAATTATACTCTTATTTATTTCAGTATTGCTATTTTATTAATAAAAAAATACATTGTTTTAAAAATATTATTTTTGCAAATAATTTACGTTGGTATTTGCAAAATTTCATAAAATAATTTAGATTAATTTTTAAGAACTCAAACGGAATTGGAACCGAACACTGGAACTGAGCCGCATATTAAAAAACGCATTCTAAAATCAATTAAGTGTTTTCCAGGTTTTAAATATTATATTTGTACAAATTTTAATAATTTACCACAAATAATTGAACTAACAAATTTAATGAAGTCAAAGTGAGTGGTTGTGTGCTCATCTTGTAAACAAATAAAGGAAGCTAGACTAACTGACTAGAACAACCAATAGAATTTACGGGCAACCAGTCAGTATGACAACGCCTATTCTGGCCATATCAAAATGATTAAGTAAAAACTTTATAATCAATTATCCAAATCCACACACGTTACAGGCGGCAACAATCAAATGCATACAATTGTTTCACTCATCATAAGAGATCATCAGTGTACCTTATTTTTGAACAAATTTAATTATAAAAATTAGTACCGCATTGACTGTTTCAATGCGATACTAATTTGCCAGGTCAAAGTTTATCTGCTATATATATATATATATATATATATATATATATAAATATATGCAAAACATCTAAAAATAACAGTTATAAAACAGCAGTAAAAATAGTGTGTTTTATTATTCAACAATAGCAAATTTGAATCTGCAATAAAAAATTTATCATAAACGAGTAATTTTTTATATTGAATTTCAAAACATACAAAATAACTTAAATAATTTATAACAAAAAATGGGTTTACAGTTTTACAGAAATGTCTTTTTAAGAAGAACAAAAAATCAACAATTTATATTAAAACTTTTCTTTTAGAATAGTATAATTTTTATATAATAAATGATTCAAGATGCACATCGCCTCGACGCGGATTACAAGAAGAAAGACCAAACCAGTCCCGATCCAAGGTAATTTTTTTAACATTTATTACAACATGGACTAATGATAATGTAATTATTTAATAATTATAATATTCAAAATTCCAATCTTAGGTTCCATTTGATATTTAAAATTGCAAATTGTAATTACTAATAGGTTGTAAAACGGCAAAAAGGACAATATTGTTTAATTAATTTATTTTTATAACATCAAATCAAACAAACGTTTCGACACTACCATCTTCCTCGTCGCTACAATATAATAATAAATAACAGAACAAGAAATACGGTCATAAATATAAAACACACTGAACAACGAAAATTAAAAAAAAGCCAAAGTATAAAAAAAATACTGCTTATAATAAATAAATAAAACAACTTTTTATATATCTTATAAAAAACAAATATTTGTTTCTCACCGTATGATGATGACCAGGTAATTGGTCCGATCTAATAGATATTTTTTGTGATAAAGTATATAAAAACTGTTTTATTTATTAAAATACAATATCACATAGTAAAGGCTACCACCATTCAAAATGATTGCAAATATCAAGTACTAAAAACTTAACTTATAAATAAACTTTTGCTTACAAGTTACAGTTTACAAAAAAGAATTTGTAAAAATTGTAATTTATATAAAAAACTAACTAAAATTTACAATTTATGAGCAAGAATTGGACTAAAATAGAGTTATCGAAAAAAAATTACTATCTTTTTTTTAAATATCACAAAAACGAAACGATAGAAAAAAACTGAATTAAAAAACATTACTAAAAATAACCGATATCAGATAAATAGCCAAAAGTTGCCATTTATAAGAAAAAAATTGCAAATGATTAAATATACAACTAACGGATAAGTTGTATATTTAATCCATTGCTAACTTTGTTATTATTAAAATTAGAACATCGGTTAAATTTACGTAGTAGTAATATTTATATTATATAAGATGTTCACAAAAATAACATTTTTTTAATGGGACACCCTACATATGTCAATATATTTTGAAAGCAAAAAGAATTCAAAATAAAAAATTGTTAATGTATTTCTATCGATATATAAAGGAAAAAAATTAAAAAATTGAGGTTGATTAATAACACAAAAATTATCGATAGAAAAAAAAACAAAATCAAAACATCACTTACCATTTTTAATAAAATGGTTGATCAAAACAAAACAGTAAAAAATTAAAGCTTCACAACAAAGTATGCAATTAATTTAAAGAAATACATCTTTCGTTAGTCATATAGATATAATCAATATGTCTTCAACAGAAAGTGGTAGAGGAGTTACATAAATCTCATAAAAGGCATTGTTAAATTTTGTTTGTTTATGTTTATCATTGCCCCTAAGTAAGTCGATGACTTGTGATAATGGGGTTTTGATGGGACAACATATACGGTGACTTGCAAAGCACCAGTGGATAGAAAGTGGGATTAAAATTTCAAATTTTTGGGGTTTAAACCCACAACCTTTATCATTGGCTAGATCGTACGTTTAGAGGTCATCGTAGTTAAAAACATTAAACAAAATTATGTAATAATTGTACCATGTGTCGACAATTTCCAAGTAATATTAAAAAAATTGGCCAGTCAAGAAGGCGCTTAGGAAAGAATTCATATTGATTTTTAAAAAAGTAATTTTTGTTTTTGTATTATGTCAAAGATTTCATATATACATCATAATATACTATTAATAAATTACGAAAATTATTTGCCGGTGTGGTATAGATAAAACGGATAGCGCCAATATTTAATCTGTAGAATTTGAAGATTTTTTATTTCAAAATAATATCGAGTATATAAAATCACCCCCATACCGTCCCGTGCATCAAACGGATCAAAAATTGCGTAAAAACAGTAAACATCTATTTAAATCAAGAATAGCAAAATGGTAGTTTTAAGCAATTTTATATAAATTTTTGATAAATTATAACAAACACGGAAAATTGTACCAGTCAGTTTAACCAAGGCGATAAAAAAATTTTAAATGGTCAAAATTATTTAACAAAAAAAAAAACAAACGTTATTTTAGGAAGCATAGAAATAATTTTGCAAAAGGGAATGATGTACTGACAAAAAGCACAGGTTGGAAAATAAAGTTGGGTACCATAAATAATTCGGTTTTAGGTCTGAATGCATACGTAGTGAAAAAAATACTATGGAAAAGACACGTAAATCAGATAGTAAAATAACTTTTGTACCAATAAAGTTCAGTTAAAGATAACGACAACCAGTGGTATTATGCACAATAGTGTAACATTAAGTAAAAGCTCGGACGATGAAAAATCAGAATTCAACCACTAACTTAGCAACTCAAGATAATAAAAGCAACTTAATAAACTTAACTCAAGAGATAGATAATAATTGCAGTCTTATACTTCTTCAGCGGTGCCTGTTAAGTATAGTTGTAAAATCAATTTGTTGTTGTTAATTAAAAAAACATGTATTCAATTTGAATTAATCAATTGAATCAAGAAGAAATAGATACAGTTTATATGTTAGTTCTAGAAGGAATTACGCTTTTGGGCAGCTTCGGTGTATAATCTTTAAATCACATACTTAATTGCTGATACAAAAACCACTATTAAAAATATACTCACAAAAATGTTCTGACATTTGATAAAACAAAAATGTCAATTGTTGAGTACACATTTGAAAAAAAAATGTGGTTAACAATTAAAAATTAATTATTTCAAAACTTCGTTTTGGACTTAATGTGTTTTGCTTGTAAACCAACAATATGTGATATTACTGCGAATGACATTAAATAATATGTCACAGCTTCATGTTAAGTCGGGCAAGCACAGCAAGCATCCGA
>JARJEC010114802.1:0-10331 GCA_030264575.1 Tachinus sp. AB-2021
ATATACAGGTTAAATTCTTATCTTTTTTTATAGTAACGTTAGTTTATATAAAATACATACAATAATATACCCGGTAATCTATTTTCACCATTATTTATAAATCTACAACAGAATTGTTTTATTATTATCAAATATATCAATAAATATTTATAATCAATAAGAAACTTTTTTTAATGATCGATTATGTAATTAAAAATACGTGTTTGACCATTAACTAGAATATTTTAATAACGGGGTTGATTATGGCGCACTTTGTGGTGAGTAGTTTTTGCGTCACAAAATTGTTTTTCACTTAAAACTTGTAGGAAATTGTAGGCCCTACAACTTTTGTTTAAACAGTTTTTGCATAACTATTGTAGAAAATCAGATAAAATATTTAAAAAAATCACCCCCCAAAAAACGCCGTTCTTTAGCACTTTTCCATGCAAAGTTATGCAAAAAACATTTCATATAAAAGTTATTTTAAAATTAAAATAAAAAATTTTACCTGCTAATAGATTTCATAAATGTAAGGTACTTTTTGTGCCAGGTTGACTGGCCTAGAAATATAAAGCATATAAGATTGATAAGAATAAAATATATGCAGTATACAGGGTGTTAATGAATAGGGATACCAAACTTTTAGGGTGGATAGGGAGATTCATTTAAGACACTTTTTTTTATAAACTCATAGGAAACCATGTTCACCCTAGAAACTGCACGTCAAAAAAGTTGGCTATAAGTCATATGTTAAATCGCTTATAGTTTTGACGTATGAAATATTTGAATCATGAATCAGCATACTTTACAAGATTATGCTAATATGATGTTAGTTTACGGCGAAGCACATTGTAATGGTAGACTTGCATGCAACATGCTTGTATACAGCCCAATTTCCAAATCGTCCAATATCTTCCAATCGAGTGTTTGTAAAAGTTTATCACCGATTGTTAGATACAGGAACTTTCGCAGTCAACAAGGTAAATTGCGGAGTTGAACCGTACTATTTGAAAAAGATGTGCATCGTAAGATAGAGCAGAATCCATCCAACAGCACTCGAACCATTGCACGTGACATTGGTGCTAATCATGTAAGTGTTTTGCAAGTTTTGAAAGAACAACAGCTCCACCCATAACAACAGCAAAAAGTTCAAGCCTTAAATATAATTGATTTTCCACCATGGATTAACTTTTCTCAGCCTCACTTTCCACGGTATGTTCCTTTTAGTGATGACGTAACAGAGAATGCATTCTTAACTCTCGCGACAACCATATTCTCATACTATTCGACAATCCAAATTCCAACACAAGTTCGCAATCAACGTGTGGGCTGGCATTGTTGACGGTCATTTGATTAGGCCATACGTTCTTCCACCTCGTCTCACCGGTCCCATTTACAAGATCCTTTTAGAAGAATTCTTGCCAGAATTGTTTCAGGAAGTACCAACGGGGTTCGCCGACAGATGTGGCTGCAACATGACGGTGCGCCGGCATATTTTTCGCGTGCTGTTCGGGACAACCTCAATTAACAGTTTGGGGATAGATAGGTTGGGCGAAAGGCGCTAGTAACATGGCCGCCACGATCCCCGAACCTAACGCACCTAGATTTCTTTTTGTAAGTTTACATTAAAATCTGGTGTACGAGCTGCCAAATCTTCTTCACATTCGACATCTGAAGAAAATTTGTTAGCGCGTATTATGGCAGCTGTGCAGAAAATTCAAGAAACACCTCAAAATTTTGAAAGAGTTTATGAAAATATGCTGCAAAGGTGCAATGTTTGCATCGAAGTTAGTGGTGGACATATTGTGACCAGTTTAGATATCTCATAAAAGTTTCAAAAAATGTTCCCCTTGAAGTTTTTCATCAATAGCACATAATCGGTAGGAACTACTTTGAAACATGTTATTAGGTGAAAGTAGCGCAATTGAATGGCCGTTTATTTCGAATTTAAAAAATTGACGTTTAAACATGATTTTTAACAAAAATAACAACAAAAAAATAAATATTTATTCTTTGTTTTATGACATGAGTACGGTTAGAGATAGATCCAGATATGCTGTTCAAAAAAGATGGACAATTTAATTGCCTATAATTTTTATATCCTATTTTTTTATTAAAGAAGAGATATTTCAAATATTGTACAAAAAAACAAAAAGTTTTTGAAGTGCAGCTTCTAGGGTGAACATGGTTGCCTACGAGTTTATAAATAAAAAGTTTCTCAAATGAAGCCCCTACCCACCCTAGAAGTTTGTTACCCCTATTCATTAACACTCTGTAGATAGCATACAACAGTTAATTGGTACAAAGTACTAGTACAAACTAAACAAAAATTTATTTAAAATATGGTAAATTTTAACAAAAAACCAATTCAATTACATATAAATGGCGAATTATAAAAGAAGAAAAAAAAATTGCAATTTTTTTGCCGAATATTTTTCAACAATTGCTAAGGTTGAGGAAAATTATACACTTCCTGAACACCCATTCATTGCACAACTCATAAATACTTGCATGCACGTACAATAGTTCTTCCGTTTATAGACCAATTGAATTATTCATTGTATTTTCTAAAATCGTTGAAAACGCAATATTTTCTCAAATAACTGATTTTCTGAATAATTTTTATAAATGTAGCACTGCTCTACATGGTTTAAAAAACATTCATCAGATACGAGCCCGGACACGAATACCCATAAGAAAGTATTAGCACTTTTCTTTGACTTATCACAAGCTTTTGATTCTTTCTCATGAAGAGACTTGCAACACTCGGCATACGGGGTCCTGTAGAGGATTGGGTTCGCTCATATCTTGAATGCCGCAAAATGTTTGTCCAACTGAATAAAAATGAATCAGAACTTTTTGATAACGATAATTTTAAAGTACCGCAAGGTTTTATTGGAGAGAGAACCACTCCTATTTCTTATTTTTGTTAATGATTTACTAGATTATATTGATATTGGGAAACTGTGCATGTTTGCTAATGCTATGTCAATTTGCTTTAGTGCAGATTCAAGTGAGGAATATAAGAAAAGCCAGTAAAATATTTTTTTTAAATATCAGCTGATGTGATAGAAATAACTTAATTATATATATATATATATAATAATGAACAGCTGATTGTAACTGGCCGTGCCTTATTCCTGAGAATTGCATTATTGGATGAAAATCTGTACTTTCAACATCACCTAAACTGGGTAATACCTAAATAAAGCGTACTATGTAATTAGTTCATTAAAAGAAAGGTTGAATCACGAAAGCTTAATATCTGTATATTACAGTCTTGTTCATTCCATCTTATGTTATGGCATTCTTACCTGGGAAGATAATTTTTCCCTAAATGACCAACATTAAACTCTTAGCACCCAAAAGAGAATCTTAAGGTTGATGTTAAAACAAAAAAATAATAAAGAATTCAAACCGGTGCACAATGGGGCAAGATTCTATAAAAGCTGGCATTAAATAAAATAAAAATGTGAACCTGCATAATCTATATTTTTTTCGTAAACTACATATATTGGGTGATATAACGCATATGTGCATTTATTATATTTTTCCCCTTACTCCCTTCTTACTAAGTAATATTTGTTGATTTCTCCGTTGCGCCGACATGAAGTTTTTTATCGTTTTCCACACCTATTTGAGAATTTATTGCCATTAAAAATTTTGCTCATATTTGCTTCTTTTTAATTTATATACACTTATAAAGCAGTTTCGTCTGAATATTTCAAATATATATATTTGTTTGTCTTGAAATTTGATTTACAAAATAAATATGTGTGTGTCAACACTGTAACATTTTGTTTTATAAAATATTTGTTGTTAAAAAAAATAAAACATAAAATAAATGTAATTTTTTGTTGTCACTTGATATTTTTACATGTTAATTTTCGTATAAAATGCATGCATTTGTATATAATATAAAACTGAACAACTTTGCTTAATAAACTATTTTTCTATCTTCAAAAAAGAAGAAGTTATAGTTTGTGGCGTGTGTTTAAAAACACCCTGTATATGTTTTATTTGTTTCTTCAATCACTTCTTATCAACTTTTTTAAATTTTGTGCTCTCCAAGTTTTGATGACAACTTTCATAGCATGTTAACCACCTTGTGTTATAAAATGTAATAAAATATATAAATAAAGCTAATAAATATTCGAAGGGTGAAGAGTGAACCACTATAACGGACTTTACGGATAAGTATTGCATTAAATACTTTCGGAAATGGTAAAGAATCAGAATTTTGAAATACTAATCAAACAATATTTTACAAATCGAGCAAAATCAAGTTTGTTATTTTGTCGACTCCATAATTACAAACAAATAATTTAATAAATAAAACATAAAAGTGTTTTGTAAAGTCGTTATCGGTCTATTTATTAAAATTAAGTTTCCCTGTGAGTAAATAAGCAAGAAAATATCATCAAAAGGACAAAAAAATTCTATCACCAATTTCAGAGTTAACTAAGAAGAAAAATGAAAACCAATAAAATATCCAAAAAAAGATATTTGGTTAGGTTTTTTTACAAAAAAAATATCCAAAAGAAAAAATAATTGTAATAAGAAACAAACTTCAAAATAAACAATTTTGAGATTTTTTCACATTTTTTATTTATAAATTTGAAAAATGTCGCTTTGGTTATTTTTTATCACTTATTCGTTTTACAATTCTACAGATTTTTCGAATTAATATCCGGCACCAATGGTGAAAACTGGTTATTCTAACATATGAATATTCAATTTCTTCAGAAAGTAATTGGAAACTTAAATTCCTCAATTGCAAACCAACAAAATTATAATTTATTTCTTTCATTATGATAAATAGTAATGAATAGCAAACAACGCAACATTTCTCTTTTGATTGTAAAAACAATTATTTTTAAATATGCATATTATATCGACTGCATTTAATTCATTGAATAGTTTTCAATTCATTTCGGCCGGCATATTTATAAAAATCGACAAACCATTTTCAAATTCTTTATAGTAACTTGTAATAAATCTCAAAAAACATTAAAATTTTCTAACAAATTATTATATTTTTAATTATACACGTTTTCTAATTGAATACGTTCACTAAATTGTGCACACACTATTGCTATAATTGCACAATAGCAATTTAGATGTATCTAAAATTCAATTAGAGTTAATTATGATTGCGTTAGAGGTGTAGTGACGAACGCTCAAATGCAGCCTGGTGAGCATTTAAGCGGCAATTAAAAGCAATTATTATAGGCGTATTTGTAATTGCATCAACATTGTGGGCGCATTTAATTATCAATAAGCGTACTAAAAATTTAAACCTGACGCAGTACAAGCGGCGCCATCTCCAAGATTATCTGTGAACATTTAATGACTTAAGTGTGTTGAAAAGGTTTTGAAGATGGATAAATACAGAAAATAATAAAAAAAATGCAATATACTTTATATTTAATTTGTAATGTGCGATTGAAGAAAATAATATATGCTTGATAATGGCATTCACAAGTCGAAACTTAAGTCGCTAATATATTGATTTTCAATAAATATTTTTGTGGTAAAAACTTAGTAAATTGTTTAATTTTACAAAATGTAGTTGTATCCAAGATTTACTTTAATGGGTGGTCTAATCACACGCACAACTTCTGAAGTTTTATTTTATTTGTCTCCCAAAGGCAGCATCTAATATTTATAAATTTTCGCATGGCATATAATTTCTCAATTCCTTCAAGCAGTTTATAAAAGCCCGTTAATCAGTCATCTAATATTAGTCATTTAACATTATACGGCAAGTCAGAAATTAAGCCTTTAACATAAGCCGATAATAAGCATTCGCGTTGACAGGTCTTAATTTATTCTCAAGTACATTTGATTTAAGATTCGTTTGGAGGTGTATCATTATCTAAATCGCTGTGATGAATTAATCCCAATCATTATCATTTTCATTGATAATCTCCCATCGAGAATTCCCACAATAATGTTACAATTTTATATAATTAATGACGTCTTTAATGTTATGGGAATTTTGCATTAAATTGAATAATAAAATGCATAATTTTATTGCAGTATAACAAAATAGTTTAATGATAATGCAACAAGAAATGTTGATGAATGAAATATAATTGTTTTGACATAATTTCAAAAGATTAAATCATACTCTATACATAATCTCACAACAATCAAAGGAAAACTAAATCCATTATTTAGATAGATAATAGCAACAATCTTAAAAATAAGTACACTTATATAATTTAAAAAATTATATTTACTAATAGCAATAATTGGCTATGAAAATGTTATGAAATTATGTGAAACTTGTATCCAATAAAATTTTGTGAAATTTATGAAAAAATTCATTGAAATTTTGAGTAATTCAGTATGCAAACTTTTTGTAAAAGCGTGTAAAACTTTGTAAAATAAATGTAATGAAGTTTCTAAAGTTTATATAAAATTGTGTGAAACAGTTAAGCGACATATTATTAAATAATTCAATATCCGTTGTTATAGTATGAAGATTTGTAATCATAAAATTGCAGTTTATGTATGAATTATTTGTTTATATCTGTAATCGCAAATTATTAATTCGGAACAGTAAATAAAAGATCAAAATATTCAAAATAATATAGTAGTGATATTTATATGAATTAAATATGTAAAATGCGAAAAGGATTAATCAAGTTCGTAGTTTTATCGTTATAAAGTGGATCATTTTATTCAATTTTTTTATACTCATTAAGAAAATTAGTATTTTTATTTTTGCACACGTATAAATAGATTTATTAATTGGATTTGTGGATAATATGACAATTAATAAAATTATACAAAAATGATTAATATTTATTTTTTTTAATTCAACTAATACATACCTAATATTATTCCTGTAAATGTAAATGAAAACTCACCTGTAACAAAGAAAAAATACAATTAGTGTTAATATTTAAAAAGAAAAGGGAAACTTAATGTTATACTGATGAAATGCAATAATGTAAGATGTGTTGCATACAACGATATAGAATACTAAATATAATAAATGAAATCTAAAAAGATCAATGTACAATAAAATCAATTAATTTCAATCTATTTATTAATAATAATTAATATAAACATTTTTAATTTAAACATTGCTGACCTTTTGATGATAAAAAATTCTAAATAACAAAAAACAATATTATCTACAAAATCTAACAAATTTTATGTTAAATTTAATTAGCAAGCACTCAAACAGGAGGTACCTGTCATAGGTGTGTAAATAATATAAAAAATTTGTTGAATGCTAAAAATAAAAATCATAATAAATAATGCGTGTTTGATCAGACTTGAAAAATTATGCAATGTAATTTCATTTTGAATAAATGTCAGTGTTTGTAGTGTTCAGTAAGTTTTTAATACAAATATTATTTACGTGCGTAATTAAAAGACCGCATGGAAAATAGTATGTGGTAAGTTTTGTACATTGTTAAGAAATATCAGTTCTATTAATAGTTTTAATGTAACTGTTTAAATATTTAATTTAATTTAAACCGTATTGTACTTTCTTTATCGGTGATAAAAGTGTTATGATATAATTATGTTGAGGAATATATGGAAAGGGGTAATACAAAATGTGATGTGTAAATTCTGCAAAATGTTTTATACCGCATTCATTCTACATACAATATAACTTTTTAGGCAAGTCAATGGGGAATTTGAAATTACAAAATGTATTAGCAGGCCAATTCTTTGATTGTTTGTTTGAAAGCTGTTCTTCAGCCCCGAACAGCAAAAATCTACCAAAATTTCCTTGTGCGTTACGAGATAAGAACGATTTCTTATATCTCGGCTGCTATTGGTAAGATTTTTATTTTCTTTTTTTTTGTAAATGTACAGAAAAATATTTTAAATAACTTTTATATGAAACTTTTTTACATAACTTTTTGCAAAGAAAAGTGCTACAAGCAAAAAAAAATTCTAGGGGTGGTTTTTTAAATATTTTTCTGCTTTTCTATAATAGTTATAAAAAACAAAAGTTCTAAGGCCTACAATTTTCTGCAAGTTGTGCGTGAAAAGATATGTGACGCAAAAACTACCCACCACAAAAAGTCAAAGTTAACCTCGTTTTAAAAAAATCTTAGTTAAGGGACAAATTTGATTTTTTTTTAACTTTGTAAATACATACATAATTGATCATTGAAATAAAATTTCTTATTGTTTTTAATTATTTATTGATTTATTTTGCATTTTTTGTTTATTCTTTTAAGGGGCGAGTTATTTAATCAACAATAAAAGCGATTTTAACGTACTTATTGAAAAATGTTAAAATAAAAGTTACAGGGCCAACCAGAACTTTGATGCCACAACATTTTTTGTGAGGTTGTAAGGGTTAAATTCTTATCTATTTTTAAATCAACCTTAGTTTATATATATATATATAATTTAAAATGTTGAGTATTTTTGCTATATCAAAAATCTATTAAATAATTTGAGTCGGTGAAAGGTTGCTAAATATTACAGGATATTCATAACGTTGTTAATTTCAACTGAAAATGCAACGTAATGTTGCAAAATGATAATAGTTAGAAATGTAAAATACCTCTGAAATTGTTGAGAATGAACATATTTACGAATTGTTAAATGAAATTGAATTGTCACTAAATGTACAAAAATTACACACAACTTCTGCAAAATGAGAAATACTAAATTATCTAACTATTGAGAAGTATTTTCTAAATTGATCCACGGGCAGATGTGTCAAAATCGTCACAAAATTAAATGTAAAATATAGAGAAATAATTTTCAAAAAAGCAAAGCATCAATCAGCGTTACAAAATATCAAAATTTGTGTAATTTACTTATTAATGCAACAGTTTGAAGAAGAAGAAAAACAATATTTGCAAAATATGATATAATGACACACAATATTTCAAAATTTCGAAAACAGTGATCCCCCGCTCCCCGGTACACTTTTAATAATTTAAAAATTTGGCTGCACATTAACTAACTGTGGAGTTAATTGATAAAAAAAATGTTAATAGTTTTTATTTCTGGAGTTGCCTGGAACTAGCGGCACACTACAAGGAATCTCGCAGTACACAGAAGTGCACAATGGTTGAGAAACCTAACGCATAAAGCCCGTGCATAAATTCCCCACCCACTGTCAGGGGGGATTAGTTATAAAAAAAGACAAAACGCCACCTTTTTTCTCCTCAAAGAGTAAAGTTTTAATTTTATATTAAAAAATATCAAAATATTTTGAAACAAATTACACTTAAAAGTAAAGTCACTTTTTTAATGATACTTTCAGTAGATTTTTATTTTAAAAAAATGTAAATTCTCAATAAACACAAAAAATTTTGAAAATCACTGAGGCATTTCGAGTGATTTTAATAAAATACCACTTTTTAAAATAGTTTTCAAAAGTTTACTTTGTTGGCAACCTCAGTTTCTCCCGGAATTTGAAAGAACTCGCAAATTCATGCAAAGAATAAGTAAGTGCATCGAAATTAATTTTTGAAAATCGTTTGGTCATGTTGAGCAGATTCATTAGAACACTACTTTTTAAGATAGTTTCACGTCCGATTTTCTCTAATGACCTTTCAAATGCGGAAAAACACAGTTTGAACTGAAGAAAGACTACACTACTTTTTGAATAAAAACATTACTTTTTCTCTAATATGCAGTATGCATAAATAATGAAACAAAAATAAGCTCATCATTAAGAATAATATCAATGATGACGCGTAAAAAAAATTAAATTAGAATACTAGTTATAAAAATGCCATTTTATTAAAATCATTCTACATGTTCGGGCGATTTTCATTTTCATTTTTGTACTACAAATTTTACGGAATGTATACATTACATTTCAAATGCATTTGAAACTCGTATTTGAAAATCTGTATTATTATATCTTTGATAAAGATCAGAGAACTGCAAGAAATTTAAAAATCTATATTATTATATCTTTGGTGATCAGACTTCATAAAAGGTTACCGCATTTAAAGGACTTTTGATGTAGTAATACCATCGCGACACGAGTAATCAAAAGAAAACTATCCGGGAGCAAGGCAAGGAAATATTTGGTACACAGATGGGACCAAAAACCAAAATGGTACCGGAGCTGGAATATATGAAGGCAAACACCGGGGGAAGCAATTCGCGCTATTCCTGGGTAAATATGCCTCAGTTTTCCAAACGGAAGTGGCAGCCATTGAGTGGTGTAACACATGGTGGAGTCGAGAGATCAATCGAACAGACCGATTACCATTATGTCCGACAGCCAAGCAGTATTACAGGCGTTACGATCGCCAGTAATAAAATCCAAACTGGTCCTAAATTGCATAGATAGCTTGGAGGCACTGGCCACAAACAACAAAGTACGCCTGGTCTGGACACCGAAA
>JARJEC010114816.1:0-10852 GCA_030264575.1 Tachinus sp. AB-2021
AACATAAGGCGGTGAAGCCGTCGCAATTGCGCCTTTTGATGCTGGCCCCTTTAGAAATTAGCCTGGACACGATGTTGGCGTCGTTGCGAAAGCAGGCCAGCATCAAGGGGGTTATCCCATTCGGATTGATTGTGTTTATATTCACATCGTTCGTCAGTAAAATGTCGACGAAGATGTTCCATTCTCTGCGGACCGACAAATGGAGCATGCTAAGGCCGTTCTTATTGGTCGCATTTAGGTCAGCGTAGCCAGTTTTTCTAACGTAATGCCAGAGCAGCACAAAGGAATCTTCATCCCAGATGCTATTGCTGAGTGCCAGCAGGAGGATATCGTCCCCGTTTAAGGGTTTGATGCTGAGGTCTGCGTTGTTCGTCAGTAAATGGAGGATGATTTCCATGTGTTTCAATTTGACCGCCCAATAAATTGGGGACATGTTGTGCTAAAATTGCAGTTTATTCTTAAAAATATTTAAAAGTTAACCAATTATCTGTAACTCTTGAAAAAGTGTTTTAAACCTAATTTGTTACTAAAATTCTATCAAGAGAAGGATGAGCTAATAAAACTGTACAAAAGCAGCAATTTCAACTTACTTTATCAGACTCATTAATATTGTATCCATGTTTAATTAGCCCGATCAATATTTCCTTTTGGTTCAAGACTACCGCTCCTATAATCAATGGAACTCCAGACTAGAAAGCAAATGGTGTTTCTCTGAACAATTCACTTAATAAATTGTTTGTTTTAATTACCAAATCTTTGCATTTCAGCGCCGATTTGACGTCCTCGATGTCCGCGCTTTTAAAATGAAACTCCCAATTTTCCAAACTGTTGCGTGATTGCTCGTAGCAATTGATCTTTTTGTCCTTTTTCGACACATTGGACGTTTTACTATTGTAAATAGTAACCGTTTTATTCTGTTGTCGTGCACGTTTCGGTGACATTTTGTGACAAATTATATATAAAAAAATGTATCTGTCACTTTGTTTTCGCAAATCAAACAAAATCATTTTCAAATTTTAATTTTAAAAGATGATTGAGACCAAAATGTAGCTCCAACTCGATGTCGCAAATAAACTTTTGCAGAAAATTATCTCCGACTAATTAACGTTTTAAAATGTTTTTGAGAAAAATTTTAAAATAAAAAAGTATACACTTGTTTCGGAATATTTTCATTTGAGATCGTTAAATACGAATCCGTTGAAATTTTTTCAATCGGGCTCTGTTTTAGTTTTCTAAAAAAATTAAAATTGAAAAAAAAAAAGTTCCGGCTTGCATCAAAATTTGAAAACCAACTATTTTGAGGTCGCCGATTACGATTAAAAGTTAATATCTCTTTGAGACAGAGATATTAACTTTTCAAAATTTAATTTTTAAGTTTTTTTGGAAATTAAAAATTTAATTAAAAGATTTGCCTCAAAAACAAACTATGTTTAGGTAGCTGGTTACAAATCCTTTAACATTTTTTATGCAAATCCGTTTTTTCGATCGGACTCTGAGACAAATATTAATTTTTCAAAATTTAATTTTTGAATTTTTTGGAAATGAAAAATGTTAAGATTTGTCCAGGTAGATTATTACAAATCCGTTGACATTTTTTACACAAATCCGTTGAATTTTTTTCGGTCGGACTCTCTTTTTAAGTTTTCAAAATTTCATTTTTGAATTTTTGAAAATTGAAGAAGAAAGTCCGGCTTGCATGAAAATTTCAAAACAATTTATTTCGAGGTCGCGGATTACAGATCCGTTGATATTTTTGCAATCGGACTCTTTGAGACAAATATTAATTTTTCAAAATTTAATTTTTGAGTTTTTTGGAAATTAAAAATCTTAAGATCTGCCTCAAAAACAAACTATTTTCAGGTAGCCCATTACAAATCCGTTAACATTTTTTATGCAAATCCCTTGAAATTTTTTAGATCGGACTCTCTTTTTGAGTTTTCAAATTTTTAAAAATTGAAGAAAAAAGACAGACTTGCATCAAAATTTCAAAACAAACTATTTTGAAGTCGCTGATTACAGATCCGTTGAAATTTTTTCAATCGGACTCTTTAAGACAAATATTAATTTTTCAAAATTTGATTTTTCAGTTTTTTTTTTAATTAAAAATGCTGCGATTTGCCTCAAAAACAAACCATTTTCAATTAGCCGATTACAAACCCGTTAAATTTTTTTATGTGCATCCTTTGAAATTTTTTCGATCGGACTCTCTTTTCGAGTTTTCAAAATTTCTTTTTTTCGACTTTTTAAAAATTTAAAAAAAATGTTCCGACTTGCATCAAAATTTCAAAATAAACTATTTCGAGGTTGCCGATTACAGATCCGTTGAAATTTTTTTCAATCGAACTCTTTGATACAGAGATATTAATTTTTCAAAATTTAATTTTTAATTTTTTTTGGAAATTAAAAAGCTAAGATTTGTCTCTAAATTCATAAATTCATCAAAATAATTATTTTAATGTAGTTGATTATGAATCTGTTGACATTTTTTTAACGATACTTTTAGGAACTAAGATATTAATTGCTCAAAACATAATTTTTGAGTTTTTTGGAAATTAAAAATGACAAGATTTGCCTCAAAAATTCAAAACAAACTATTTTGTGATAGCCGATTATGAATCCGATATTTTTTTAAGAGACTTTTTAGATATGAGATTAATTTTTCAAAATTTAATTTTTTAGTTTTTTTGGAAATTAAAAGTGCTAAAATTTGCCTCAAAAATTCAAATTATTTTGAGGTAGTTGATTTTGAATCTGTAGAAATTTGTTAACGACACTTTTAGGAACTGAGATATTAATTGCTCAAATATAATTTTTGAGTTTTTTGGAAATTAAAAATGACAAGATTTGACTCAAAAATTCAAAACAAACTATTTTAAGATAGCCGATTATGAATCCGTTAATTTTTTTTTAAACGAGACTTTTTGGAACTGAGATATTAATTTTTCAAAATTTAATTTTTTTGTTTTTTTGGAAATTAAAAGTGCTAAGATTTGCCTCAAAAATTCAAAACAATTTATTTTGAAGTAGTTAATTACAAATACGTTAAAATTGTTTTCAACGTGACTTTCTAGAACTGAGATATTAATTTCTCAAAATAGAATTTTTGAGATTTTGAAAAATAAAAATGCTCCGATATAACTCAAAATTACAAAACAAATTATTTTGAGAAAGTTAATTACAAATCAGTGATAATTTTTTCAACCAAAAATTATTTATAAACTAAACATTTTTTATTAGAGTGAAATCTAGTCACGGATACCTCCAATAAGCGGATAAAATCAGTTGCATAGTCAGTGTACGCTTAACGGAAATTTCAATGTATTTATTCGCATCGGTAATGATTGTTAAAGCAGCATTTTTTAATAATAACAAGCAAGCCGTGATATTTTTATTTGTCCAAGTATGGCGTTTTTGGCCATTTTGATCTCTCCGTCAAAAAAAATACCTCGAGTTTTATGCTCCCGATAAATATATTCATAATATCGTGAAAAGTTAGTGTAGTGGTGTGATTTTTGGCAGAATGCATGGCCCGAAGACCGGAATATCCAAAGGTATTTATTGCAATTGATTAAAATCTTTGCATTAGAATAAAGATTGTTGAGTGCTATAAAAATGAAAATACGCTTACCCAACTGTAATAATGATGCCGATGAGAACTATACACATAATCACAGAACTAAACACCTCTTCAGCTAGTTCCTGAAAAATAAATATAGGAATTATCAGTTCTTTAAATGTATTTCGAGTTATTTAAAAGTGTTTGCTTATCGGTGAAACTTATTCGTGTACAAGGATGCCAGTAAAATAAGCATTTTAAATATTCTTTTATAATTCCTAATAAATTAAATGTTTTGGTGATTTTTAGTAGGCTTTTGTCGATAGTAATATATTAAGTGCGCTTATCGTTGCAATTCTTGCACATGTGCAATCAATGCAAGATTCATTTATTAAAAATGGTCCAATATTTGGTTTATACATATAGAGGAAAATGTTAATAAAATTTTATAATTAATTTTTTAACCTCAATTTTTTTTTAATATCTTTGGTAAAAATATTTAAAAAAATTGATTAAATACAACATTAATTTTATTTGAAATGCATTGTACAGAAATTCAGTTTATTTGAAGACAGAAGCCGTCCTGATTCTAAACTAAAATAACATAGATGGCACCACTTGTATCATTAATATTTGTGTCCGGTGCAAATTACATATTGTGGACCCATTTATAAAACACAGACACAGTAAAATCAATTGCTGACCAATAAACCCTGCAAATCGTTGGTGATTTCTTTCGAGTCGATATTTTTGACCTCATTGGAGCCGACAATCCTCGCGCACGCCTTTTTATGCACAAACCAGTGCAGCCGCTGGCATTCCCTGTCGCAATAGGAAACGTTCTTGCATTTGGCGCACTTTTTCGTGGCCTTTTCCTCGCCACAAGTCTCGCATTTTATCGCGTCGTCCACGAAACCACGCTGGCCGTTCACCGCTGCCGACACAACGCTCAAAGCCGACGGGGCATTGTCGCACGCCAGCGACGCCACCATCTGTCTGAAAAGGGTGCTATCGATGTATGGGAATTCCCTGACGCTCTCCCGCAGAAAGGCATCCTGAAAATCCAGATTCCCGTCTTTCGATTTTTTCAGCAGCTTCTTCGCAAACACTTCGACAAAGGTTTTGTCGTTGGTCTCCTTACGTGATTTAATCACCTTATTGATTTCGCTGAGAATATACGAAATGTAATAGAACTTAAAGGATAAGACCTCGTTGGACTCTTTCCGCTTCATCTCGCGCTCGGACATCAAATCGAAAACTTTCCTGACTGCGTCCAAATGTTCGACAAGGCCCGCTTTTGATTGCAAGAGCATCGCTATTTTGACCGGGTGCAGGTTGTAAAGCAGCGCAAACTTGTAGAAACCGTCGCATATTTCCGCTGGTAAGATCGGTCTCGATTGCGACGTCTGCGATTTCGTGTAATAGTCGACGTCGGATTTCGGGATGAAATTGTTTATGGTGCTGACGATGTTGTGGTGGCCTACGAAGGAGGCGAGTTGTGAGGCCGTCCTATTGATGGAATTTAAAGCATGCGTTTTCACGCCGGCCGCCAATAATAGGTGGCAAACGTCGACGTTTCCGGATAACGCTCCAAAATGCAACGTCGTGTAGTCGTTTTCATGCTCGCACCGATTAACGTCGGCACCCTAAAACAATCACAATTGCGATGCGATCGATTTCGTAATCAATTAACTTACCCGTTGCAGTAATATTTTGACCATTTCCGTGTTGCCTCTGTAAGACGCTTGCTGTAGCGGGGTCATTTTATCGGAATCGATAAAATCTACGTTTTCGCCGCTGTTGGCTTCCAGGACGCTTCTGAAATCTTCCAAATTGTTCTTTTCGATGGCCTTCATGATCTTTTCCTGCACTTCGTTTAAATTGCTGATTTTTTCAGCAGCTTCTTTGGGTTTGCTTTCCATAATTATTTATGTCAAAACAACAATGCTTATAAACAATAGGTTAGAATTTGTTTGCAACTGTCAAAAGTCGATTGTCTTGGATTAGTTTTCTTTTGGGATGGAATTAATTTGTATTTTGCCCAAAAAAAATGCTTTTCAGATTTTTGCACATCAATCAATCAATTTTGGCTGCATTCACGGTGGGCTGCTCTGCTAAAATTTATCGAAGATATCACCGAAATAAAATGAAGTTGGCTAAATTGAAGTTAGCCAACAATCTTTTCAGTTTTACTTCACTTCCCACCACAAAATTGTAAATTTTAATGTACAGGGTGTTGCGTAATTTCTTTTTTGCATATTTATATGAAAACTAATTCGTTTGATACAAACATCGGAATTTATCATATTTTTTGAGTTTTAACCAATTGGCCATTGATCTCAAGTCTTTCAACCGTATTCATATATTTGTGTTCTGTTGGGTTAAGGATTGTCACTCTAGAAATTTGCCTCAGATATCTAGAGCGCCATTAATTGTAAAATGGCGAATGGTATCAGTAGGCGGAGCTATGCAATCACCCATCCAAGTGCTGACCCTGCTTGAAGTTCTTTTGCAAACATTCAACATCGGTCGTACTGGATATGCCACCCCGGCGGTTTGGAAATTTATAATATTAGGTTTTTCTTAACAATTCAAATTAAACTAAGAACATTATTTTAATCATCAATAGTTTTCATCCAACTTTCACCAATTTCGAACCAAAAATACATTCTTTGAACACATCCGCCTGTTGTAACCAGTCCGGGTTCAATTATTGAGCCTGTCTATTAGCACTATGAGCAGATACCAAAAATTCTGAACTTACCTTGTTAACAGTTAATGTTTTTATTTAAAACGTTTTAATATTTCCACACAATGGTTCGATTTCTGCTGATCCGATCCCAATTATTCAGAAGTCGTTCATAACTTGTTCTGAAAAAGACTTCAAATCCACGTTGTCACAAAGTTTCACACTTTATCATTAACAAATGAATTGTTAGTAATGTTGAGGGCCATTGTAGGTTTGTTCTGGACCGGTGCACTCTCACAAAACCACATAATAGTTAACCGGGAACTGCTGTTTACAGAATCCAGTTCCAACCGAGATGCTTATTCCCTCCACAAGCTCTCTCACAGCCGCGTCATTTTTTTCACATCTACACACTTACCAGCGTTATTTTGTTTACCCTCATAAATTAATAACAATAATAAATCAATAGTAGATATTATTTTAATACAATACAACTATTAGGACAGGATGTTTACAGTAGGTTTATTTGCGGTCTCAAAAGTTACTCAACTTTTTAAATACATTTAAACATTTTTCTTGTATATCGGAAGCATATCAAAAGCTAAGTAACGCAAAAAATAAACGGTGAAGCTTATATTTTGCTGTTTTTATAAACGACAAACGCGTACACACACGCTCGCATACCGGTAGAAGAACCAAAACATTTACTTCTCGCCAATTAGCATTCACTTTGTTATAACAATTTATGGTCCCGAATTGTTGAAAATTGGCGGATAGCATTCACATCACAGGCGTTCGTCGTTTACAAGTACACAATATTAATACGTTTAACAATCATATAAATTATATTTGGCATTTTAATTTAGTTAATAATTTGTTAATAAAATATTTTGCGTACTGCGAATATATTTTTAGGCTGCTCGTTATATCGTGGAAAAATTCTTTGGTCTTTGTCGTATCAATTTTAAAGCTTAGATTCGCATAAATTAAAACTATTGGTAGGGGTAATTGCACATTTAATAAAACTACCTTGACCAGTATTTTTGCAATATGTGACACGCCCACCCACAGGTAAATGTTAGTTGTTAAAAATAATAACAAATGGTTAAGTTAATATCCAACCTATTAATGACACAATAGTTGGGCGGGCGGGCAGAAAGTAAAACTATTGGTAAAGGTAATTGCACCACAAGTGATTTACCAATTTTTTTAAATATGTGACCCACCCAGCTGTTGTGTCAAAAAACATTGAATATTATATCCATCTGTTGTGCTTTTTTCAACTAAAATTTAAAAGAAATGCCAATTGTCAACAAAAAAAAATAAAATGTCAGGATAATATCCAAGATGACACAAAAGCTGGGTTGAGTGGGCGGCTAACATGTTTTAAAAATTTTGATAAAGTTAGTTTGATTTAAGGTGCAATTATCTTTACCAAGAAATTTATGTAACCCGCCTACCCATCCAGCTGTTGTGTCATCAACAAATTGTATAATATCCCCACCTAGTTGTCAAAAATTATAAGAAAATACGAGGTTAACATTCAACCTTTTGATGACATAATTAGTTGGGTGGGTGCCTGCTTCGCATGAATGAAAACTATTGTTTGAGATAATTGCACAATTAATAAAACTATTTTTTACCAGTATTTTTGTAATATGTGACCCGCCCATCCGCCCAGCTGATGCATCATCAAAAATTGGATAATATCCCCACCTATTGTGATTTTTTAAACTATAAAAGCATAGAAAGTAAATACTAGTTGTCAAAAATTATAACTAAAGGTGAGGTTATTATCCAATCTTTTGATGACACAATAGCTGAGTGGGTGGGCGGATCACATAAATGAAAAGTATTGGTAAAGATAACTGCACCATAAATGAAAACTATCTTTACCAATATTTTTGAAACATTTGATTGCCCAACCACCCAGCTGTTTTGTCATAAAACAATTGGATATCCCCACCTATAAGTCCAAAATTATAAGAAAATACGAGGTTAACATTCAACCTTTTGATGACACAATAGCTGGGTGGGTGGCCGCTTCGCATGAATGAAAACTATTGGTCGAGATAATTGCAGAATTAATAAAACTTTATTACCGGTATTTTTGTAATAAGTAACCCGCCCACCCGCCCAGCTGATGCGTCATCAAAAATTTGATATTATCTCCACCCGTTGTAATTTTGTTTAAACTATAAATATCAGTTGTCAAGAATTATAATAAAAGGTGATGTTACTATTCAACTTGTTGATGACACAATAGCTGGGTGGATGGGCGGGTCACATCTTTTAAAACCGTTGTCAAAGGTAATTGTAATTCTAGACGCCCCCAGCGTTTGAGGTAAAAAAATAATTATAGGAGAAAAGCTAAATCCAATAGATGGCGCTTTTGAGATGTCCAAATGGGGAAAACAAGCCCACGTGATCAATGACAAGCAAGTCAATTCGCATTGTGGATAGAAGTAATATTGCCGACAGACAGGAATTAAAGAAGTAAAAATGCTTTTTAAGGCCGAAATCATTGTTTCCAAGTGATATAACGTATTGTTTATGTTGTTGAGGTTATTTTAAAATCCACCATGACAGTGACAGTTCACATAAACATTGATCACGTGGGTTTTGTTTTCCCCGGTTTAATAGTTCAAAATTGAACACCAGGTTTGCCGATTTTCTCCTGTTTTGTGTTTGCATTTCTATGATTTCTTTTGTTGGCAAGAAATTTTTCATGATTTCATTTTGCTGCACATTTCGAATAACAAATATTAAGAAGTTCATATTCACAGTACACTTGTAATTGGTTTAAATACTAATTAACAATAAAAAAACTATATAGTTAAACAAAACATATCACAACATTTTAATGCATTTTTTCGCGTGCGATAATAAACTTTTGAATTTCCGACCCAAATAGAATTGCGAACATTACTTTAGTGCGTGTTGTTAGTATTATAATATTAAGATGTGCTACCGAGACATCCAAAAATCGTCACTTGCTGCGCGACTAATGCGCCGCATGTGCGAATGATTTCCCCTCTCAAGCTGAAATTATACAAATAATACTATCACCACGTTTTCAATCGATTCCATCAAAACTGATTGGAAACTAATGAACGGTATTTTTCAGCCCGACATAATTTCACGTCATTGTGTTATCATTTTTTACCACAATCGTGGAATTTACTGACGCCAGACCGAGCTTATAAGCGTCCAAGTCCTTCGGTAAATTCAAAAAGGTGCTAATTTCAAAACTAGCGCTATTATTATCGCCATGTTAAAAACATATTTCTGAATTATTTGTTTGGCGGTAAATTCAAATAGTATAATAAAACGCGGAATTAGACTTAATGAGAACAGTAGAATAAAGAGATTGCTTTTTAATAGATTCATTTTTATGTCGCCCATCCAAATAATTGATGCAACGAAGAAAAATAAAAACAAATTGTTTTTTTTCAATACTCAATATTAAATAATTTTATCATTTGTGCGGAGTCATCAGCAAATAATTGATGATTTTTAAATTTCTCCGATCGCATTGGAATTTTGGTGTTGGTTTTTCATGGGTTTTTGTAAATGCTTTAGAGACTTTTTTCAACGGGCATGTCAACAAACTTTCCTTCGGTTTTTTAGGATGTACTGAAGTTTTAGCAATTCCTCGACAATAACTAGCCCATGGTATTACCTTGCAAATACTTTAGAGACATTTTTCAACGGGCATGTCAAAAAAACTTTCCATTGGGGTTTTTTAGATGTACTAAAGTTTCAGCAATTCCTCGACAATAGCTTGCCCTTGGTATTACCTTGTAAATGCTTTAGAGAAATTTTTCAACGGGCATGTCAACACACTTTCCATTGTTTTTTTAAGGATGCACTAAAGCTTCAGCAATTCCGCGACAATAACTTGCCCATGGTATTACTTTGTAAATACTTTCAGAGACATTTTTCAACGGGCGTGTCAACAAACTTTCCATTGTGTTTTTTAGGATGTACCAAAGTTTCAGCAATTAGTCGACAATAACTTGCCCATGGTATTATCTTGTAAATACTTTAAAAGACATTTTTCAATGGGCATGTCAACAAATTTTCCATTGGGGTTTTTAGGATGTACTGAAGTTTCAGCAATTCCTCGACAATAACTTTTCTCATGGTATTACCTTATGAATGGTTTACATGAGCAAGTAACACCTCGATTAGCTGCGAGTATTTAGATTATCGGATAGTACTATTGGAGTATTGCAAAGTATTTGCAAGTACTCTCAGCTATAAACTAGCAATAGTTTTATTTGCTCGTGTATTGCACCCTTTAAGATTTTCTTTTCTGTGCAAGTCCTGATGTTGGAAGTTTGAGATGGGTTGGTTTTTGCTTCGCGGAAATCCCACACCCAAACTGTCTGACGCTATGCATTTATTCTATCAAAAACTGTACGGTTTATTGAAATATTGCTGTTATTTTAAATCCAGCCAATGGGATGCCGTATTTCCAAAAACTATTATTAGTTGTTGATCACTCTGTATTCAAATAAGGCTCGGCCGGTGTGGGACAGAGTTTGGTTGGAATTTGTTGCAATTTGGCTCTTCAAACTTGTTAACGATTTGGCTTCACCAAA
>JARJEC010114817.1:0-13365 GCA_030264575.1 Tachinus sp. AB-2021
CAACTCTGGTTCTTCATCTGTGATTCTGCATTAACTACATTAATTGGAAAGAGCAATTATTTTGCATTAACTATTTCCCAAGAATTAAAATGAATATATTCGTGTTTCTACCTTGACTTAAATGCTTCTACTAAAATGCGTTTATTATTTTATTTTAGTACAATAATAATGATAAAAAATCTTTTCAAAGCAAATCAACTACAGCGAACTTAAATATCAATCAGTTAGTCTTGAAGCAATAAACGAAAAAAAAAAGAAAAAACACGGACTTGATTTATTTTCTTTTTAAACTTAAATGTTTTGACTGAGTGGTGTAAGCTTTACTTAGCATAAAGAAGTGTGCTGTAATTTCGTTTAGTAAAATATGTTATTTCTGTAATTAATATCGGTAATTGTGATGCATATGTTACTATTTATAAACAAATTATAAATTAAGCAGTAGTGGTGTTATAGTACATTTTGCAATGCAAACTTGGAGCACGCTCTATTTTATTTGCATGCACATAGAAAAAATTTCATGCAAGATGTTTGTACAATATTTTTAAAACGAGGAAAAACTGTAGCTTAAGATGTAAATAAATATGTCAGAAATATTAATAACGTCACTGGCAACATCTTACGTAATTCACTCAAAGGTTATAAATTGCGAACAATTTTGGTTTGCAATCTTGGATGAGCTTGTGGTTGTGAATTATATATATATATATATATACATATTATACTAACAATAACCCTTTAAAAATTACTGTTATTTTGTTTTTGTTAGTGTACGATTCATAGCCAATACAAATTAAATTTTAGGAACCAAAACAGCCTGTATAAATATTTAAAAATATCCTGTATAATAAGTTCGAGAAGCCTTGGATGCAAAATTTGATATACCCTGTGCTATTTTGAAAGACCCTGTATAAACACTTTAAACACCCTGTATAACAATTTTGAAATACTTTGTATAAACGTTCTAAAACACCATGTATAACAATTTTGAAACAGCCTGGATAAAGATTTTGAGACATCCTTTATTCACATTTTCAAACACACTATATACACTTTTTAAAACACCCTGTATACATTATTTTTAAACAGTCAGTTTGAAACACCCTTTATAAACTATTTGAAAAACCCTGTATAAACATTTTAAATATCCTGTATAAAAAGTTTAAAACATCCAGCATAATCAATTTGACAGACTAGGTTTAACGACTTTCAATCACCCTGTATAAGCAGTATAGAACATCCTGTATCACAATCTTAAAACACTCTTATAAACATTTAAAACACGCAGTATACCAATAAATTGTGAAACACTATGTATAAACATTTTAAAACACCATGTATACATATTTTGAAACACTCTGTAGAACAATATAAAAATACCATTATAAAAGTTTACTAAAAAATAGTGAGCATTTTACTATCTGGCAAAATCTTACGGATTATAAACGCAGCGATATCCATTTTCATGACACCGGTCACTATGATTAGTACACTCACAGACATAGAAAGGTAATTATTACTGTTGATGAAAATTATAGGTCTTTCAACACTGTCATATCTAATAGTTCTCCCCGTCAAACCCCGATTTCATAGAATTTTTATTAAATTTTTTCTATAAAATTAAAGCATCATATTTCAGTGTTTTTTGCTCCGGTTTAGTAGACCGGGAAATGCGAATTTCCGGTTGTCACCTAAGTCCGCCAAATGTCACATTCAAGGCAGCAAGTTACAAAAAAATATATGTTTAGTACGCAATCTTATAAAATTGATTTTTGGTATGCACGAGTGCCCTTTTACAATCAAATTACAATTAAAATGATTCAATGCAGTTTTATAAAGGCAGCTATATTTTGAATGCAAACTTTTCTATTTAATTTTCATTGCACGAAATATATTTAGTAGACTATTTCCCAATATTTGCTCAATTAAATTTGTCAAAATTAATTAACCTAATTTGTTAACATTGATGAGGTTATACATCTGACACTGACATTAATTTGTCAAGTCTTATTTGTTTGCATTTATTGCGTTGCTTAGCACCAGTGCACTTATCGCAAGTGCAATTTTCAACAACAGTATAAGTAAAATCTGATTTGTTAAAAGTTTAAAAAGGACTTGATATGAATTGGTTCATAATTATAAAAGAACATGGTCAGTTCAATATTTTTAATTTTTTAATTAATTCACTTTGTACGATTTTACCGACAACTGAATTTATTGTGATTCTTTATGTTGCCGTAGTTACTGCCAAACTGCCAATATGACAAAGATGTCAAAATAAAAATTCCAATGTTTCTAATTTTGATTGTTTAAAGTCCCGATGGATAAAAGATCCTGTCAATTTTGTCCATGACTGGGAACTAGAAAGAAGCTCTTTTTAATTTATCAAGTTTTCACATCAACAACAGCTACATGTAATGATCGTACATAAAATATTTTATTGAATTGTTAGTTTAAACATTTGTAATAAACTTAATAAGTAAAAAAAAATGGCAGTAAGCAGAATAAGTAAATCTTTTATTGCAATTAAGTACATTTTTTATTAAATTATATCTCTATCAATCACTTGTATTATAAATTAAATATGTAGAAAAATGAAGTTACCAGATCAGTCAATATGATCTGTTAATATATTAGACAGCATTGCTTGTTAAAACTGCATATAAACTCAATCGGTTCTATATTTAAGAGTTATTCTATCGGTTTATTATATAAAACAACGTCAATTGTAAAAGTTATTGCATATTGTGCGTTCAATTATAATTTACGATCGTACATTTTACATTAGTCATTATTATTGTACAGGTACAATCATTATCTTATTTCTGGCAACAGTCTACAAGCCAATAGTATCGCTCGGTTACGATTTGACTTATTTTCCGTGCTTAGTATAACTCACTTGCATTTGCTTACTGGCTATATACTTACGCCTTCCCCTCAAATTGTTTCATCTTGAACCATTTCGAATTTTGATTTTGCTATAAATGTTCCAATTCAATAAAACCATTTTCTACAGATTGCTGAACTTTTTTAAATAACTTTGTAATGACAATTATATTTAATATTATATTTAATTTATTATTATATTTAAATGGCCAGCTTTTAGCTTTATTTTATAGTAATTCAAAAGAATTTCTTAAAGGCAACGTACACAAACAAAATGCCTTTTTATGTCAACCATTTTACAGCAAGATCGTTATCATAATAATAAATTAATATGAATTTAATTAATATTTTACGTGCATTGCGGTTACCTTGCATTTATAATTACATGAATGAGTAATGAAAATGAATTAATTACATTTCATCTAATCTAAAATTGTAATCCCGAATCTTTGTATGGGCCGGGAAAAGGTGCAAACGATTTAGATCATTAAGGACGATTGTGTGCAGTTGAGAAAAGAAATAGCTTCCCTAAAAAACGGTTGACATTTGCTGTTTCTAATGCAGAGATTAATTATTTCAATATCAGATTTTCGTTTGAATTTACTTTTTAATGCATCGCATTTTTCATGGGTTAAATGCAAGGTGCAGGTATAAAAATTATAAATGTACAGGATGAGGGTTGCGTGGTTGCTGCAATGCTTTGCTTTTCTCTCTCTCGTAGCCGTTTGAAGGCAACTTACAAACAGTGTCAGAATCACTTGAAATAGGTCGCATTATCATAATATCTACTGGTAATCCAGGTAAAATGTTGGGAATATCTACACATCTACTGGGTTCCAATTGAATTTTAACCATTTCATCAATATATAAATTCTTTTTATCAAATTTTATCGAATATATTTAAACGAATGCAATGCATTCCCTTTGGAAATGTACCACTGCTGTTGTTTTTATTGCGCATTTTCCTTTTAACACTCCTCCTAACAACAAGGTTTCTCTAAAAATATATTCAAATCCCCAATGACAAACATGGATATTGAAGTTTTTCCCTTTAACGCGCTCATAAAAGTAAATTATGCATGTTGTACGAAATCATTAGCTAATTAACAGTTTATACTAGTTTGTTCTGAGAAAAAAAAGTGCTGTTGTTGCTTTGAATTTTATTGTCTATTTTCTCTAGGATTTTTAACGACTGCAGATTTTACGAGGCAAACAATTTACAGCTAAACGCGTGATGATCGTTCACGGTTTAGTACGTCCCTGTCCAATGTGTTGATGATTTTCGGCACGCATTAATATCATTCTAACGAGTATGATATTTAATATTAATAATGTTCAATTGGGTATCATGTGCATATGGCATGTAATAAAAATGGTTTTAATTAGTACTGTAATATTGTAATAACAATAATTGTTATTATTTATGGTTAGATGCCTTGTTTTACATTAATTTATCTTTTATAATCTTCTTTTGTGAATTTTATACAAAAAAATGTTTTCTGTAAAATTATTAGTTGTAAAATAGATACAATTGCCCTAGTTTACTCGAAATTATACTTTGTGGAATTAATCAAAACTTCAACAATATTTTTTCAACAAATATTGGCTGATTTATAAATATAAGCAGCAACATTTTTTTCCGTTTCTTATTAATATTAATTTATTAATACATTTAAAATCCCACACTTAATGCATAGTGACTTTGGAACTAGAGGCCTCGGGTTCGGTTCCCGAAAATATGTGTACTTAGAGTGTAGACTGTATTAGCTTAAATGGTGAAGTAATGATCTGGTCCACTTTTTAGAAAATAATAACTGAATACTTAATTATTTTTCTTTCAAGCCCATATATATATATATATATATATATATATATATATAATCTACTACATACAGCACTCCCCATAACCTAACAAACTAATTGAAAAAACCACAATTATAGTTATGTTGCAAGAAAAATTAAACAGCAAAGTTTTCTATTGTCCCTAGAGCATATAGAATCGCTTAAACGGAAAATTGTAATAGACCAACAGATCAGAATTAAAAAAAAACAAAGAAGACAAAACTTTGTGTAATCATGGGTTTAGACGTTACACATCCATAGAAATGGTACAAGTAGACCCAGCCTGAACTAGTGGAGTGCAAATTTATACGAAAACCATAAAAAAAGAATGCAAAAAACAATTCAAGAGTAAAACACCTGTTCAAAATGTATCAAAGGCTAATAAAAACAAACTAACGTCCACTTAACAAGAGGTGAGAGCTCCTTAGTTCAATATCAATTAGTTCAAATGTTGGTTGTGTTAATATTTTAGCACGTTAAAGAATAGTTTGTTTATATTTTACGTCATTCACCCTAAGTAAGCTAATGGCTTGTAATAACGGGGTTTTAATGGAAGAGACAGCTTATGAGGCGACTTCCGAACAACCAGTGAATAGAAAGCGGGATTGAAATTGATCACATTTTTGGGGATCAAACCCACGGGCTCTCGCTTATTAGACTAGTATTTTTCGACTGAGCCTTACACTATAATAGTAGTCATGAAAACTTGCACAAGCGGACTAACACTTTGTGTTAGCAATAAAGTTACCAATCTTTATTTTTCTGTAACTTTGGTCACCGGCCTTCCTTAGCCATACTCTTCGACCAACTTTTGCACAACTTTCTTCCCATTCTCCCTGTTTCACTTTTCATATCTTTCTGGAGTATAAAATAAAATGACTCGATTAACGGCACCTTAAAATTTCCTTTTCGAGAAAATCCGATTACCGCATAGAGGAATCATACCCCAGTGTTAGTGGCGCATGTTGCTTTCTGGGGTCGTCATCCAGCAACTGCTTAGCTCTATCGGTGAATAACCAAAGCCAAGGGGCTCCTAGACGTAGTAAAATCAAAGGAAAACGATCCAAACATTCAAAAAATGGGGTAACATCTGTAGATCATTGTGAGCAGCAAAAAACACTCCATGTTTAATTTTATAAATACCGATAGAGTAGCTATAAATATTGTCAAGGTCGTAAGTGTTAAACATGTTCTTTTGCCACAATAAGGTAATCAAAATGTGGACAAAAAGCCAACGCATAATTACCAAAAAAAAGGTCAAAAAGTCTGGAGGAGGGGTGTGAAACTGACAACAATCTCAAACCTATTGCACCGTCAAAAGAAATCAATCCAATACTTCGTAAGGAAGATAAAGAAGAAACACGACAGTGCAAGGATCCTGACGCATAGATTCCTAGCTGCCGCTACAACTTTTGCGGACAAGGTTGAACAGTTCCCCAACAACAAAAAGGAAATAAATGAGCTAACCTCTAGAATATCCAGGGCGGAAATATATCCCTGTACTAAACTTCATCACCAAGATAACAGGTACCAGAAAACCTCAGAGAAGCAGTAAAAAGAATAAGGCATAACTTATCGCACGGCATAAAAGTAAGCTAGATAGCAAACTAAACGGCAGCAAATGGCAGAGGCTGCCACCCACTACGATTCAAACCAGAACCATACTCTAAAAAAATTCTCGTAAGAGAAATAATGATGATAATATAACGATTTTTTGTTTAATGATGATTTGAAATTTAAACAAAATGATTAAAATAGACAATGAATTAAGGCTTAATTCATTTTTATTATACAATTAATTTATGACAAATTAAATCGCTTTTAATTTCATTTGTGACAGCTCTGGCAGGTAGAGCATTTACAGATCAAAATATGTGTTCTAATAATGCAATACTACATACAGCAAATCAAAAAGACATTTTCAATTTAAAAAATTCTGCTGCCCAACCCAAATCTATACTATATTGAGGAAAGTAGATAAAAAAATTATAAGTCTGTTTGGGCCAGACAGCAGAAGTAAACATATTAAATTTCTATAAAAAAATTATTAGTTGCGAAAATCTAACCCGAAACCGCTAGAATGATAGACATTTCTCAACCGCTCCGCCACCAAGGTTGGCTTAGAGTTATGTATCTGACACTGACCAATATTATTTTCCATCTCCTCTCTCTTTTGCGTTAAATTTTTATTTGAAGCATCAAGAAATGGACAGAAGATGTAAAATCGATCTGTGGTATTGAGATAGATTTAGAATATTCTCGTGCCGCTAAATTTGTCCTTAAAAAAACTTCAAAAATCAGTATGCGTATTGTGGTCCGAAAAAGTTGTACTTATGAGATTAGCTTGACAGAGAGATCAGAAAACATCCAGTGGTCTCAGAAAATATTCAATAGCCTTAAGAAAAAAATACTGTAAGAACATATGCAAAGATTATCACTCAAAATATGAACATCATTCAATTAAATCAAAAGTATTACTTGCTGAATCATATACATGACTGAAACGTTTACTTGCTCTCCTAAAAATAACACATTTGGATGTAATTTTGCATGATTCAATTTATCTGTTTAAACAAGAATTATTTTAAGAAAGCACAGATTTTAAAAAAAATACTGAGTTATAACGGTTTTTAGTTACTTAATTAAGCTTTTGATCAAATCAACCTATGAAGATTATTATTGCCTATTAGAATTACGCCAATTTATTGAAATAACTTAACAGAGTAAAATAAAGTTCGTTTGGAGGTACATATATTAATAAAAAAATGAGTCTACTAAAAATGAGACCAATGTAACTATCGACGATGAACAAATCAAATATGTTGAAGAATCCTTGGGCATTAACATAACAACAGCTAAAATAGGACAATGGATCCAACACTGTTGAGCGATATTTAAAATGTTAAAACATACCATACAAGAAGTGTATAAAAACCCGTCTAAACATACGAATTAGCAAACATAAACTTTACTAAAAAAATGTTTAAAAAGTGTTAATATAAATATTTAATCTATAAACTTAATTTTTAATTTTTGTAGCAGCTCTAACAGATAACCGGAAAGAGTTAAAGTGTTGCCGGTTATTACTTTTAGTATGTTTATTTCATTAAAATAAAGCAAGTATCTAAATTCAAGTTTAGCTAGGTACATTGCTCTAGAAAATTAAGGAAAAGAACGTGTAACGTAGAAAGACCGCAGAAAAGGTAGCAAAGAAAAGATGACAAAATAGCAGAAAAGGAAGGAAAATGGAAAAATAAAAAGGAGGCCTACATCCAAAAGTGGAGAATATTAGTTTGATGATTATAATTTCGAATAAAAGTCTGCGCTTTTGACATCAACTTGTATTAGAGGGTAATGTTTAGAGAAACGACTACAGCAGAGCATTGCAGTAAATAAACGCTATCTGTCTGATTTGTTTTCAAAACATAATATCAATTTTTTTAGTTCAAAAACAGTGGTGTTATTGTCATTTCACAAACACTCTACCATTCTGACCCACCTTGTATAAACTTTTTTTTTAATTTGACAATTTTCAACTTCCATCATTTTGCATTAATTCTTGTATAACAGTATTAAATTTACAATACACATTGCAACAAATAACTCAATAACTATTTTGACCTTACGCACCTCAACAAGTAAACATAAATCATTATACAATACTAGACCTTTGTTTTGCTCACACTGCTTTTAATTAACTACAACGGAGAACGTTTTCTTTATCTCATGTACACATCTAAAATATAGAATAAAAAGCATTTGCATACAAATAAATATTATTCAAACACGTACATTTTCGCAATCGCTTGCATGTCAAGTGATTCAAATAAATTGTTAGCCTTTTGAAGTGATTTACTTTTCGTCGTCTATTTTTAATAAGAATTCTTCTTTTTATGAAATTCGAAAAAGCTGGTGGTGGCTTGGAGGTTTTTCTACAATACACTTAAATTCCGAATGTTTTGAATTCTGTAGAAATCCAAAAAAAATTAGAAAGTTAAAGTTTACAAAAAATAAACAAACAAAAAATTAAAACTATTTGTCCGAACAATATTGAAATAAATAAATTATTACAGTTCACAAAAGTAATTTTTTTCTAGATAGGTAAGTACTTTATGAAAATTTTATAAATTATATTTATACATATATGTACATATAAAATTTATTTGTTTAATTAAAAAAGTAGTATGCCACCGCATAAATATTGAATTAAGAGATTGAAAATTTAATTTGATTTTAATTGTAATTGCTGAGTATTGTCAACTAAATTTCAAAAAACAAATTATTAAAATTTTACTGTTTTATTCATTACTTTTTGAACGCACTGCATAAGAACATCAAAGCATATTCTCTATAATTTATTTATAGTATCTATTAAATTTTAGAAAAGCAAGAAAGTTTTGAAAATACATTTAATCTAAAATAAATAGTCCAAATTAATTGTTCGATATATAGTACGTTAATTTAACAAATTTGGATACTTTATTTATTTTATTATTTTATTATTTTGTTATTATAAAATATAAAAAAGCCATACTAAAGCTTTTAGTAACTGGGATACGCCACTGTCGCGATCAAATCAACTCCGGCAAAGTGTACGAAACAGAATACATATAGAAATCAACCAAAATCACTATCCACCCAACCTGCATCTTACATAACATGGGGGTTGCTGTCATTGCATTTATTACCTGCATTTACCTGCATACCTCACTCAAACTGGCCATACCTTCGCCCCCGTCCTCTCACCCCACATTCCCTTCAAAAACATCTAATATTTACCACATCAACTTATTAGGGGCTTTTAGGGACGTTAGTGCCACAGAAAAAGCATCTTTAAACTTTTTATATATCTATGCCGATCTATAAATGGAGTCGGTTATTATTTTATAACCCCATCGGATTTTATGATGTATTTATGTTTCTAATTCCAAAGGATTTCTATGCTTGAATAAATAAGTAGCTTCCAGTCCTAATATTGCAGGTGAAACCCAAAGTTTTAAGATCGTAAATTTAATAGCTGCATGTTAGATATTGTTACTACAATATGCATATTGCATTGGTGGTCTGCTCTATAAGGGAAAATTTTAATAGATTATAAAAATTCGAATTAATGATCTCAATATAATAAATGTCAATCTGATTCTATGCTTATTGTGGCAGTAGCGCCAATTAATAAAATGAAATATAGACATGCATATTTAATATTAAAAAATAATTAAATATGATACAGAATGTTAAATTAAGTAAGTTAATGACATACTATTATGTCAATAAAAATTGATGTCCTTCTGCATCATAATTGCTTAATTTTACCTACCTATTTTATAAAAACTTAAAAATTATTTTTTACGATTTTATAAATTTTATTATATTCTCTATCTGAGATTTTTATCAATTTATTGAATTAACATTTTCGTCCAACTGAACTTTCAAGTTGTCGCGCATTTGATGTTATAATAAAAATATTCAAATTCAATCATTCACGCATGAAAACAAGACAATAAATTTACATTTTATTGCAATTAATTATACACGTGTCCCCATAGTGTGCAAATTGATAATGAGAAATATCAAAGATGGGCCATGCGGATTTTTTTAAATGAGTGTAGTTTTGAATATCCACTAATTAAGTTTTTTGCATTAATTTTGAATAATTAATTCTATATCGCTTGCAAACATAAATGACATCTATTACTTTGACGACAATAAATTTACAAATATAAAGCCCATTAATTTACCTTGAAAATTTAATACTAATACTTACGTGTATATACATGATCAAACAGGAATAAAGATGTGACTCACCTGAAACAATACATTAAAATTAATAAGAACTAATTTCGTTAGAAATTTGATTATTTATAACATATTTGACCTTTAAACAAGTCGTCAAAAAAGTTTTGTTGCGAAAAAATTGTGAAAAAAAAATATCTGTGTGGTTAGACCACAGCAAAAGTAAAATATTTATTACAATTTTTATAAAAAAATGTTTGTATATTTGGACCACATAGCAGAAGTAAAACATTTATTACAACTTTTATAAAAACAATTTTAATCACAAATCGAACCCAGAACCCCTAACATCTTAGACGGTATCTCAACCGCTACGACCTACCACCGAGGTCGACTTATAAATTAAATGTCTATCAAAGTAAACTAATCATACCTATTTCTTTTCATTGATATAGGATTATATACTGACAAATATTATTAATTAGATTGTCAAATTCTATTTGTTTATATTGATGTAGCTCCATCTCAATTCCACTCATCGATTATACATATTATTTTTCTTTCGCGACAAAGTTTAAGTTCATATGCACTAGACGCGAAAAAGAAAATAGATACAAAATTGATGAGTAGAATTGAGATAGATTTGTGTGAAGTGCCAAATTTATGGTCTTGAAAAATGTCGACCCTATAGAAGTTTTACTTCAAAAATTATGAGTGTAAGTGAGAGTAATTAAAACAATCAGAAGCAAAACTTTTATTACACTACATCTTTTATAAAATTTTTATTTTATTTAAATCACACACTATAAACTATTATTAACTGTGACCCACAACCTCCGACCCCCGACCTACGATCTGCAACCCGCAACTCCGACCCATAACTTACGACTCGCTACCTATGACCTTTAACCCACAACCCAAAATTTGCAACGCAAAACCCGCAATCAGCAACCGGCAACTTTCCAACACGACTGACAATCTACAACTGGCAACTCAATTTTACTCTTTTTTTCTTTTGCGTCATAAAATGACGCGTCGTAAAACATGCAACGTATAACGCAAAAAGATGGCTCGGATAAAAAAATGTACCTCAAAAATCAATACATTTTCACAAAACTTGTTTTTAAACAGTACAAACTTAAATTTCCAGAAAACAAAATGTGCAAGTTATGAGGTATCAGCTTTGTAAGTTGGGGGGCGGAAACTTGTAAGCTCTACAAAGACGATGAGCATTAATATTAAATGCAGGGTAGCTACAAGCTACCCTGCATTTAATATTGTTGTTCATCATCTTTGTAGCGCTTACACGTTTCCGCCCGCCTTGCGTCTCTGTTCCGTGATCCCGCCATTTACTTCTATAGCTCATAACTAATTTTGTGTCCTTTGGTGTTTTGGAAAAGTTTCGTTTTTATCTTTAACACTGTGTGATAAAAAAAATTATTAAAAAAATTATTCTAACCTTGAAACCCGTTTATTTAAGATCAAATAGATATAATCACTGAAACAAACTTTTAAAACCTTGCAACTTTTATTCAAAACATTTTTCTCAAAAACGTTTGGTTTTGAAAATATTTTACAGGTCAGAACTTTTGAAGCACCCTGTATATCTAGTCATTGTTAAGGCAGATACGTAGACAATTATGTTATGCAATCTATTGGGATTTGTTCCGCCGATAACGCACCAAGCCGCATAAGTGATTGTTGGTCTGATGATTGTTTTGTATAATTAATGTAAATTTTCTGTTGCATAAAAAGTAATGAAGAAACTGAAAGATTTGTCACGATTATCCAGGCAGCAGCGACAAACAACACCAAGGAAATTGTTTATGAAACAAAAGAAAATAACTACCCTGTTGAAATTAGAAAGATGGTCCAAGATAAAAGGAAAACTCGAAGAATATGGCAGTAAACAAGAGATCCTACAGATAAAACTATCATACACAATAAAACACAGAAACTCAAAAGAGAAATTCAGAACTCAGAGAGGACTCGTTCAACAAATACCTGCAAAACCTATCTGCGGAAGAAGAAAATGATTACTCATTGTGGAAAGCCACAAAAAAAATAAAAAGGCCCATAAAATCAACTCCGCCAATCAGAAACAAAAACGGAACATGGGCACGTGATAATAAAAGAAAGGCAGAAGTTTTTATTGATCATTTAGCTGAGATATTTACCCCAACTCAAATCAATTCAGACCTATCAATGCAAGATAGTGCAAATTCAACAGTAGATAATCTCTTACTGTTTACTCCAGCAGAGGTGACTAAAGAAATTGAAACTAACATTAAGAAAAAAAAGCTCCTGGCTTCGATTTGATTGCAGGAGAAATACTGAAACAATTACCGAAAAAAGGTATAGCCATAATCACGTACCTTTTTAATGCAGCCTTCCGGCTAAGATATGTGCCTGACATCTGGAAAGTAGCAGAAATCATTATGATACCCAAACTGGAAAAACCGCCAAACGATGCAAAATCTTATAGACCAATCTCTCTACTGCCAATTATCGCAAAACTCTTAAAAAAATGTACATAAAAAACTAAAACCACTAATAGAAATTTATAAACTGATTCCAAATCACCAATTTGGCTTTAGAGAGAGGCACTCTACCATTGACCAAGTTCATCGGATATCTGAACGTCTTTGAACGTGCTCTTAAAGGAAAACTGGTCTGCTCTGCAATTTTCCTCAATGTTGCACAAGCCTTCGACAAGGTTTGGCACCAAGGGTTAATATACAAACTAAATAAATACTTCCAAAACAACACATCCAAATTCTATCATCATACTTAACTAACAGAACATTTAGATTTAAGCAAGAAGATGAGTATTCAGAACTGAAAGACGTAAAAGCAGGGGTACCACAAGGCAGTGTGTTGGGACCAATTCTGTATTTGCTATATACG
>JARJEC010114830.1:0-10021 GCA_030264575.1 Tachinus sp. AB-2021
TACTGACTACGCCACTGATTCTACGTAAAAAGTGCCGACAAGATATCTAGTTTCGTTTTCATAACTTAAGAAATAAACCAAATAGAAGCCATAATAGAAAACGGCTAATTTTGAAAAATCACGTTTTCATTGGAAACTAAAAGTTATAGAAAAATCTGTGTACTACCATTAAACTTATCTCAGAAAATTCGCTCCAGGCAATCTTATCAGAATTCTTCTACCATTTCTAATTTCCGAGATAGCCTATAGTAACGTCAAAATTTGGAAACCTGTACATACATAGGTCTATAGATTGTCCATGAAACAATCTGATTAAAATTACTTCTGCTTAAAAAAAGAATTGTTGATGATTTCATTTTGTTATGGAGCGTTATTTGCACCAAGATCGTGTAGAAATTGTTAAATTGTGTTTCCAATTTTTTTTCCTTGATAATTGTCAGCTTTTTTAATTCTATCTGACACGGGACTGACTAGAGCACTAATTTTAGTACAATTATTGCGCCAATTTATATTAGAAATTTAACACGTAAGATTGTAAAATAAGTACGCGGGCAAACGTATTCAATGTTCCGTTTGTGAAATTTTTAATATCGGAGTTGTATACAAACGAGTACTCATCCAAAAAACTAGAACGGGTTCTATTTTCTTGCATGAGAATTTACTAAATCGGCACACGTGATTATTGTACTAAATTTAGTGCTAACGTTAGTCCCGTGTCAGGAAAATTGTACAATATGTAAAGCCCGGTTCACATCTGCTTAGAGTTTAGTGCAAGTTGCGAGTAGTCGGTAAGTTAGTTGCGAGTGACCTTGTTAGCACAGAAGGATTTTGGGTTTTATTGCATACACATCTGGTTTCACAAAAACGCAGGCATAATAAATAAACATCGCATTCCCATAGAAAATGGAATTATAGAAAAGAATAATAATTAACAATTGATATTTGATTTAATATTAATAATAAAAAACAAAACTAGTCGTTTAAAACTAAATTAATTAAAAATAAGTAATTTAAAGTAAAATGATTGAATTTAAAAAATAAATACAATGGAATTTTACAATATAAAATAAAACAAATATTACCTGGATATTTAAATTTGATTATCGATATTAGTAATACGTAATAATAATTAATTATTGTAACAAAATTATAAATAATCCGATAGCTCACAAGTATTCGGATTGTTTGTAGGCGTGTTTCCTGTTTAGTTTGGAATGGTGTGGGGGCTACTTGCTACTTGTCGACTAAACAGATTTACCATTGAATTCACTAAACACTTTGCTGTCCACACTGCTACTCCAAATTATTTTTGTGCTACTTCACAACTTAAGTTGTAACTTGCTCTAAACACTAAGCATATGTAAACCGGGCATTACGCATACTGAACCTCGTTTTTATTTTAGGAGTGTCTGAGTTTACTTTGAAAAAAATTGCATTCAAACTAGCCTATGTATCTATACCGAACTCATACTGTGTTCTACTAGGGTTGCCATTTAATAAAAGGGAAGTTTTTGTTAAATCTTAAACATTGAGAGTGCTATGACTTTTAATATGAATTCTACAGAAAGACATCTACCAAATGCATTTTTTATTTTTGTTCTAGCACAAATGAATACGAAGTTATTTTGATTTGAAAAAATCGACCAATTTTAGTTTTTTTATAACTAAAAAGGTTGAAAAGATCAGTGTCATATTTGAATTGACATTTTGCCCAACTTGGCTAATTAGCTAATTTAACCGACGTACAGTGGAGTATTTAGCCAATCTAGCTGACCAAAATTATTTGAACGTTCAATTGAGTACATATAGTACAAGTCCTCAAAAATAAATTGTTTTAATTATTATCAATACCTGGCGGTTAACATACCCAACTCCATTTCATAAGAATTTCTTAAAATCCATAATCTAAAGAAGCCCTCCTTTTTACGATTATGGATTTTAAGAAATTGTTTTATACATATGAACATTTTTTACTTTTTATTTTTTGCATTTTTTTTAACTATAACTTAAAGACTGCATAACAATGATTTATTCTATTTAGTAGACATTTCAATTCTCAGCACAATCGATTTCAATTTAAATATTTTTGTAAAAATTTATGACTGATAATTAAAAATTGGTATTTAAATAAATACAATTTTATATTCCACAAAATCATTTTGCATTATTATCAATATTATTAGTATTTTTTTGTTATATAAATGAAATAAGTATAAATAAATAAATGATAAATTTAAAAGAACTTAAACAAAATTTTTATTGAGATAAATCCTATTTTTTTTTTAATAAAATGCAGTTGTTTTACTTTTAAATCGTTTGTTACAATTGTTGGCATGAAATTCGTGTAGTTACTGCAGTTATCGGATATGAAATAACTGATAGATTTGAACTAAGATCCATCCATTATACTAGAAACCAAAAAAATTCACAAACAAATTTTCTAACGAAAAGGTAGGTGCTAACGCCAAGCTTCATTTTAACAAAAATCAAAATACATCTAAAGCCTCGTCTTTAGAATACGATTTTCATTATTATTTTTTCAATTTTATTGATAATACATTTTTATGACATTTTAGTAATGAACGAATGCTTTTTCTACTTACTGTATAACTAAATAATAATCGTGACTCTGTAACTTAGAAGTAGCCAAAACAATAATATTTATGAAATACCTTATAAAATTTCGCAATTCGTATTTACCTTTTTTATTATTTCCATTTTAACACATATAAGAAGTATTGTAATTAAACATGTGTGTCCTATGTCAATACTTACATTTAACAATGGCTGGCATCATGGAGGTGTAGCTCAAATAAACAATGGATACAATAAAATAACCCATATTTTTTATTGTTTTCGAACCATCATTGCCATAATTCATATACAGTATTCCAACAAATATTCCAACCAAGGTATGCAATGCTAGTTTCAAGTGTGTGACGGTCTGGAAATTGATCAAATTAATAATCTGAATGGTAAAATCCAAAAAAATAACACAAACAACAAACACCAGACAATACAAATCTATTAACTAAGGAATTCATAGTATTTATTGTAGGTTTAAAAAAATGTCTTTGTTTTGTGTGTTGTACATGGCATGCATATATGAAAATGCTCAATCCCAATGCTTTGTACGACTTTATTTATTAATATAATATCATTAGCAGCATAGATATTTTTAGTTTGAGAAATTCATTTCCCATATATGTGTTATCAATTATGATGATCCAATAGCACCAAATGATTGGAAAAAGTCTTAACGTTTTGTATGATTCCATTTGCAAACTGTCTGCAGTTTGTGTAACATTTAAGTATAATATTGTAACGATATTGCAGTTCTATTTATTATTAGCAGAATAAATATTTTTAGTTTAAAATCCATCTTCCATATGCGTTATAGATTGTGATGATCCAATTGCACCAAATGATCGAATTAGATTCTAATATTTAGTGTGAAGTGTTCCATCTGCAACCTGTTTGATTGTTGTGTAATATAATAAGCACAATTTTGGCATTGTATTTCTGCATTTGTTTATGTAGTTTGTGTCTAAAAATTGAAAATAAATATTAATTATTATTTAAATAATTTTTTTAAATGAATATTATTATACCAATGCGTTGTTATATGATTAAATATTTTGCCAATTAAATAATTTCCATAAAACTTGTAAATATTTGAAAATGCTTATTATTAATTATGCAACTTTTTATTTAACTCTTAAGTAGTGACAATCCATTTTCGTTGTATAATAGTATTTAATATATCCAATCTCGAACTAGCAAATATTATTGGAGTTGTTTACATTTCCTTGTACATGTCAATTCTTAATTACGTTATGGACATTAATTTTATGTGCACATAAAATAAATTATTCATAGATAACTAATTGACCGCTCATTTTACTTTTAAACTTTATTTGAACATTTATTTTAATTTAAATGAATGCAACTAAGGTCGTAAATGGACCAATTTGAAAGTTTTCGGTACATCAATTAATTTTATTATTGAAACTTGTTTTATTTCTACCATAAGCTTCCTTTTGCAATATTTTTAAAACAGTTATTTATATCACTATTTATTTATGTAAAGTAGAGAATTTTACAAATAAGTGACCTAGTGAATGTTTCGACAAGGCAATAATAACGTTTCCGATAAATAAACAATTGTTATTGCCGGCCTGAGTAAACAATACAAACAAACCACCCAGAAGGGTGCGTCTTATCGTTATACCTGATAAGGGATCAGGGATCGGGTCAGTATTTAGCGAACAGAGGTAGAGTGTGTGTGATATAATATTAATTGTATTTGTGAGAGTGTGGTACCGTTGTACTTTTATTCTTGTTGAGTGACTTAGGTGGTAATTAATTAACATTCATTAGATTATTAGTTTGCATAGTAATTGCATGTATTGAAATAGGTAGTTAGGGGAGACGTTGCACGGACTAAAAAGGGAAGTGTCCCTTTCTGGTCTCGCCGTTAAGGTGGAGATCCACTCGGAACCTTGTAATGTCTTTGGGTAATTAATTAGGGTAGGTTGCGAGAGTGGGAGAGAAGCATGTGCCTCTCTCTGGTCCCGCCGTCAATGTACATCTTGGTGTACATAAGGGACAAACTGTAGTGGAGAGCCACATTCGGGATCCCTGCAACGTTAACTGTTAGCGAATTAGATTTAGTCTAATTTGATAGAAGTTGCTGTTATTAGTTGATATAGTCATTCACCGAGTTAACATGCTCATAAGTCTTATTGTTTCAGAGAGGAGGTGGCGCAGCAAGACAAGTGGCCGCCCCATTTGAAATTAACCATACTGTTTATAGAGTTTAAAAATAGTTTTAATTAATTATTCATTTTAATTGTATTACTTTGCCTTTATTTTATTTTATTATATTTTCTTATCTTAAAAGCCCCCTCTTACATTTATTTATTTTTAATTTAAAAGTTTTAACTTGAATTAAAAATTGGTTTTTTGTCCGTGTACAAGGAAATATATTTTAAAATTGGATTCAACTTTTTATGTTTTTTAGACATTAAATTACAATTGTTTTATGGAAATAATTAATTACAAAAATAAATTTCACTTACCTTCAACTAATAATATTTTAAATACTTACCTATATTTATGAATGCGGCACAATTTTTTGATTTCTTCGCTGTTTAAACAATTCAAAATAATTTTTAATGCCATAAATATATCGAATAGTAGTTGCAATTAAAATTATATTTTATATGGATACATTCTGATAGAATAGCCTTCAATTATATATACTGTGTCAAATATTGCCATATTCGGATTTATTCTGGGAGAAACGGCAGAAGGGCCCTTTCTTTTAAAATTAAATTCTTGCGACTGCATTAAAAGCAAACCAATTGGGTTTTTCAATTAAATAAATTCACAAATTTAATTTTAAAAGTATAGATTCTTCTGTCGTTTCCCGGAAGATAACTCCGAGTAAGACAACATTTATTATTACAAAAAACAATTTACAATATTTCTACTATGTCGCTAAAATAAGTTGACCAACAATTAACATGCAATCGTTTAATAATACATAAAAAACTTCTGCTTGAAATTAGTGTAGACATGAAACGTATGCGTTTTAGGAGACACATACGTTTGACGATGGTCACAGATCACACAATACTTTAAAATTCTCAAATTACACTAACCTTTACACAAAGCGTGGGTATTAAATAAACTCCAGTCCAATAATTAATATTATAAATAAAATAAAATAGTTATATTTATAGATGTTAATGCCAGAGCTGAAGATAAATGTAACTTTAATGCAAAATGATATGTACATTAACAACCATATCTCTGTTGACCACTTGATAATGACCTTCATAAGACGAAACTCGAGTCGCCTTTTTTTAAATTTTTAATAAATAAATTTTTGTGATTAAAATCATAGTTATTTTTGTTTTATTTATTTCTAACAATGAAGTACCACATAGTAGAGATCGAAACGATCCTCATGATCATATCTCAACATTCCCAATTACTTGAATGTATACAATCTTAATGCATAAATATTGTCAAACAGTGTTGCGATACTGTAAATTGTACATTAGCGTGTGACTGTATCATGTCCATGAAGAATGATTAGTTAGTTAAATTAGTTATTTAAAAAATTTATATTAGTTATAGGAAATGCGAGGCTCAAAATAAAATCCATATATTACGGTAAGTATATTTGGCAACACGGCGTATGTTGCTTACATTCTGAAATGTATGTAACGGTATCCTGAAGGTAAAGGTTCCAAACAGAACTATACTAGTGGGATATGCTGACGACATAGTCATGGTCTGTGGAAAATTATCAACAAAGATAGACGAGGATATACAGTAGATGAAATGCCAGATAATACTAGCCCACAACATGAGGAGCATATACAGTAGATGAAATGCCAGATAATACTAGCCCACAACATAACATACTTCGTAGTAAAGTTTGAGATAAATACTAACTAAATACAAAAAACCGTATAACATTGTAACAGCCATTAGTAGTATATTCCCAAACACCAATGGTGCAAAAAAGCCAAAGAAGAACGAGTTTGCCTTCGTACGTACGATGGCAAACTCGGCAATACTTTACTTTGACCCTATACCGCGCGCGGTTTTGCAGAAATATCAGTCCATAGTCCAACAAATTGCCACAATTGTAAATGTCTATAAATGTACATATTTTTTGCTACAATCAATGTATAATCACATTTTACATCATACAAAAATCATTTGTAAAACGTCATTTTATAATGTAATAGTACCTGTAATAGTACTAGTGGTATAAAATGATCTGATCTAAACGAACGGTCAAAGTATAACATCATCGATGCGATTTATCATGTTTAAATCAATTCAGTGGTAAATTGGTTATGCCCAGTTTTTTAATTCACAAAATATTCTGGTTTACATTGACCAAATACTTTTTATTATAAATTGTAGAAAAAATATTGAATATCTCTCCTACTCTCGTCTACGACTCGTTCTGAAATTTCTTACTGATTCCAAAAAGCACCGTTTTTGACACTTGATATATAAATAACAATTGTATATGAAATTTTTTTAAACTTTTATTTTTATAATTAGTTTATTGATGAAGAAGGGATTTCATTGAATCGTTCGATCTATTTGTTACGTAAAGTAAAATAACGTTTGTTTTAAGTTTTGTTTTGCCGTTTTTTCTCAACAAAAAAACTAAAAACATGTGGAAATAAATAAAACAAAAATTTTTAACCACAAAAATTTATTTATTAAAAATAGAAATATCGACGACTCGAGTTTCAACTTATGAAGGTCATTATCAAGTGGCTAACAGTTACAGAAAAATACGTTTATGTAGACAAATAAAGAATTAAAAACAGTTTGTAAATAGGAATGAACAGGATACACTCACTAAGCCGTTTTTAATTGTTTATTTGTCTATATAAATGTATTATTCTGTAACTGTTAGCTACTTGATAATGACCTTCATAAGTCTAAATTTTTATTTTTAATAAATAAAATTTTGGTGGTTGAAAACATTGTTTTATTTATTTTGTTTTATTTATTTCTAATAATGAAGTACCACATAGCAGAGGTCGAAACCATCATGATATATATATTTTTATTTTTTAATTTGTTAGTCGTGTTTGTAGTAAACAATAAGAATAAAGTTTATTATTATTATTATTGCTTTTATTAGTATTATTATTATATAAATATTTTATAAGATTTTCAAACAGCTTGATATTTTACATTTTAAGTTTGGCTAGTGGACGCAAACTTCAATTGCTGGCGTAGTTATTGGCATACTTGCTAAATAAATTTCAGGATGTATTCAATAATGCTCATGCTTTAAAGATGATATTTTTTTCTATAGATATCACAATTATGTTTCCACACATTTGATGAGTAAACAATTATCTTATATTCTTTAATTAAATGTTTTCATTTTTTATTGGTAATCATTGGAATAGTAAAAAAGTAAACAAAACTATAGTTAAAAGTTTGAAAATAAGTAATAACTGCGTATTGTCATTAATATATGTAATCAGAATATAGTAAACAAAATAATTTATCCTATAATACATTCTATTTTTCAACAAAATATGTAGAACTCCAACAATAAAATTAATTTAATTAAACTATTATACATTTAAAAGACATAATAGAAAATTATATTGAGCGAAATAATGCAGAATATAAACTAATAAATTCTTGATATTTACAGCGAAGCACAAAGAAAACGCTTATATTTTACAGACCATGGCAAGATCAAAGGACGCAAAATTGTCTGACAAAAATACTGCAATGCTGCTGCACTAAACTTTGTAGCTAGAAAATGTTCATGTTGTTTGATATTATATATGGCTTCATTCAGTATTAAATCGTATCATAAATTGTATACAGTTGTTTAGTCACATTCTTGTTTACACTAGAATGTTCTGTTCCATAGTTAATTAGCTGTTTATAAATAGGCATTCTATTAATAGCAGCAGTAAATATATATTCAGCAAGAAAACAAATGGTTGATTTAGGCTTAGTGGTAGTAATAAATAATTCAAATTTCTAATTTTTTATTAAAAGAACAATGTTTTATAAATAAATCATTTTTATTATTGTTTTGCAATATAAAATGAATAACAAAAATTATTTATTTATAAAGGTTTTATATAGTTTTTCTATTCTTTGCGATTTAACTTTTTCAAAGCTTCATAATAGGTACATTTTTAAATCTAAAGTTGTGAATAATTTTGCATGTTATCAAAATTTTTGCAAAACCGACAAGAATAGTTAAACACCCATTCCCAGATTTATGCAAGTCAATGTAGGTATTAGTTTTCTGCGTTGCGCTTTTGTCGCTTATCGTTGCTGCAACATAAACGCATCCTTAGCCAGTATATTATACTCTTGAGCAAATACAACCAAGCACTTCAAGTTAGTCAGCTAAAACAACAGTATAAATTTAGAATATTTAAAATAATGTTCTTAAAATGGCAAATAAATATATTAAATGCTTTTTCAAGATATAAAGAAGCTTTTATTTATTAGTAATTTTTAATTCAAATTAAAAATATTTATAATAGACAGTCTAAAAACAGTGTCTTGTATAATGATTAACTCTTAACTGGTCAAAATTACTCTAACGATACAGTTTTGCTTCTCTAACAGGCAATACATGGAATTTTAAAATTATGTGTTTTAAGTATTTAACTAAAAAAACGTTGAAAATGTTTGCGGCAGTACTAGTCATTTATCCCGTCGATCACACAAATGGTACTATTTTTAATAACACATCAGAATTGTTTTAAAATTTAATAAAAAGGAATTTTATATTAACAAATTACATTTGCTATGTACTAAAACAAACATTTTATTCAAATAAAATTTAAAATTCTCATTTATACAGCCGTTACCAAATAATCAATCAATCAAATCAATAGAAACAAACTTTGACTGATTTTATATCACCAAACAAGCAACAAATAATAAGAACAAACTATTTTAGTTTCTTTTTGATTTATTTATGTCTAATTAATTTATATAACAAAAAATTTTACGTGTACACTACTGCAATATTCATAAAAAACAAAAATAATTGTTCAAATCTGTTTGTAAAAGCTGCTCCGTGGCCTGCAAAAATTGAAGACATAAGAATTCTCTCTCTTAGCCGTTTTCTATCCTTTGGATATAGGCCTCTTTTAAATTTGACCATTGTCTTCGGTTTTGGGCAACTCGATACCAATTTAAGCCTGCAACCTCCTTTATTTCGTCGTACCATCTTTGCTGGGGTCTTCCAACACTTCTCCTCTCTTCCCAAGGTCTCCATCTGGTAATATACCCGATCCAGTTTTCTGTATATCTGGCCACGTGTCCTGCCCATTGCCATTTTAGGGTACCAATTCTTTGTATTTTGTCGGAGATTTTGGTTTTTTCCCTTATCCATGTATTTGTTTTGTGGTCTCTCAGGGAAATTCCTAAAATTAGTCTTTCCATGGCTCTCTGATGTACTTCCAGTTTATGTTTGATCTTTCTG
>JARJEC010114860.1:0-15011 GCA_030264575.1 Tachinus sp. AB-2021
AACCATTTTAAAAATTTGTAAAAAATATTTAAGATTTCTGAAAAATCATTTAAATTTATAAAAAAATCTTTGAAAAATGGCAAATCGTACCATCAATTATAGATATTGTTGTTGAAAATTAGTGAATAATGCAAAATAATTTATTAAGTCTGGTTAGTTAGTTTGTTTTTAAGACTTTTCTAACCCATTCTCTACACAAAAATACGATTTGTTACTACTCATCATTAACTTAAAAATCTTATCAAAATTATAAAAACAGTTTCGGGTCAATTATTGTTGCAAAATTAAATAAATCAGACCAATCAGATAATAAAATATATTGTATAATATATAAAAAAATGTAACATTTTGAAAACAATTAATACATTTTTTTAAAATAAATTTCAACATTGAATACCTTGTATATTTTAAACGAGTAACATTTTACTAGGACATTTTTAGCTGAAATAATAAATTTTAACATCTACTGTATCAGTTACTCCATCTATTGTCTTTACAAAATAAAATAATAACATATAATATACAATGCAAACATTACAAAATTATCATATGACAAACGTGTTTTGCGTATCTCAAAACCTTTTAGAAAGACCAAGCAATTTATCCCCTTTTTATAATTTCATAAATCAAATGTGCAAATTTATTTTCCTTTTCAAATGCAGGAATTCAGCAATCATTATTGATTACTGATTGCGTGAACACTTAGGAAAAGACGGCCAGCTAATTTCTTTCAGTTAAAAGTGATGAATAAGATTAACCAAAATTGCAGTTCTTTCTATTATTTTTACACAATTTAATATACAAACGTGGCTAACTAAATTACGAGAAGAAAACAAGATTTTTAATTTATAAAATTAATAATACAGTCATTAGGATATCATAATTTATTTTAACATTATGTTGTGTGGATGAGAACATGCGGCAAAATTACATCCATTAATTATTAAATAGCGCCGAAAACATCAACTCGATTTATAACGAAATGAGTTAATGCATTATATTAATTAATTCGCAACATTGTACAAGCATTATGTTGTACAATATTTGACCTATTAATCTTTTTCGGGGAATCCCTGCTTTAGTAATAATTAATTATTGCGTTTGACCGAGAAATTGCAAATGTAAGCAATACGTGAGTGTTTTATTCGCGTGAAATAAATAATATCCTTAAATAGAAAATAATACAGAAAATTGCAACGCAAATGGGATCTTATCGCATTTTTTAATTACTACAAACTATTAGCGGTGATGCAGTGATTTGAAGTGTTTCGCGAAATTAGCAGCATCTGTTTCGCGTCACCCACAAGACACGGATTTTTTGCCGCGTCTCAAACAGCACCGAAAATCGTTAAATGCGATTTTCGTGAGAACTAAAATTTCTTCATGGCCTTGTTCATGTTTTATGTCACAGCGATAAGAAAAATGCCATGGAAAAATATTACATATTGTATTGATTATTTTCCCGTAAATTGTTATTAGTTTATTAATCTGCCAGTATCATTTCCTAGTCTAATACAAATGAGGAAGTTTACACAAGCAAAGCAGTAAAATGAGATTTATCGTATGGACTGAGATAATGCATCACTAATATTTGCTTAAGTTAAATTTATTCTTTGCCTTTTAGTCCGATTGTAATTGTTGCAGCATTTGCATCCAGTAATAAGTACATGGGTTTAGTTATTAACATTCTCAGGTGGTTCATTTTTGTCTTTGGTTTTTAATATAATGATGATTATTTTTTGTGGTCAAGAGGTGGGTGGTGGTCGTGATGTGAAGTGGCCGGTAATTGGTAACGTTTATAAATGAGTGTAAACAGAAAAGAGTAGTCATTAGAACTAGTGATGTTGGAATGAAGTGGTTCTCTGTTACACTTCCAGATTAACAAACCTACCGCAAACAAATACGAGTTAGTAAACTAACTACTGTATGAGCCGTGTCTACATTTGCCTCCAGGAAATATTATTCCCTTTAGGGAACCATTAAAACCGGCTAAAGTACTGAGATAATAACAACAACGTGTTATTTTTGTTGGTTTGTTTTGCTCGAGAAGATGCTTCTGTTTTTATTATCCGTGTGCGTTATTTGTGCATCCCCAGGATATGGAAATACAGGCAGGAAGTTTCACAATGCCCTTATACAACAAGTAAGACATATTGCATTGATTTCATTGATCGCATTGCCACTTAAAGAATTGCGTTTGTAATTTTGATAGGGTAATATTTTGGCAATCCTATAATAAAATTTGTTTCCTACATAAATTCGCTTGAATATTTTATAAACTACCAAACTTTATACATTCGCAAATGCGCTTTTTAGTCGATCGCTTTAAATTCAGTGACTGCCTTCTGACTTATAACTTTGTAGCGGCTTGCTAAAATTTATTATGCAATATCATCGATCCATAATTTAAATAACTACATTTATTAAAATATTATGTAGAATTTTCAGTCAATATTGCTATCCATTGAAGATAAACTGCGAAACATATACACCGCGCAATATTCAACCAATTTTGAAGGTAAATTGGAACAAAATTCTAGAAAATTAGACGCGCTCGAAGCCAAATTAAATCGCCTTGAAGCAATCATCGGAATGCAATTTGATAAAATTGCAGAGAACATGAGCAATGGGCATTTCAAAGAAGAAATTTCCAGGGATCATGTTATAAGAAAAATAGATTCGGTTTATGAGCGAATCAATCATAAACTGGTTTATCTAGAGATGAAAATGGAAATGGGGGAGAAAAAGATACTGGTAAAATAAATACCCCGTGATAAAAATTTATGATATATTAATGTTTTTATACCGATACAGGATAAATTGGATATAATGTATAACAGATTTGAAAAAATGGAAGACACTTTAACCACGAGAGAGGCCGATATTGAAGTTGAAATTGCAGACGTCCTCTCCGTTGTTGACGACATCAAATCTACTTGTTCAAATATTGATATTTCCAATATAACCAAACAAATAAATGTAAGTGTTTGCCCATAGTGATAACTTGAATTATAATCCAAATATTTTAAAATGAATTTTAAACGGGTATTTGCAGAGGACCGTGAATTCCATTGAAATGGTTGTAAGGAATAATTTAAAGCAATTAAACCAAAAAGTAGAGAAGGAAACCGCATTATTGGAAGAACATATAGTTGCGAATTTTAATGAGACCGCAGACGAGATATTTGTTCAGGGCGAAGAACTGCGAAAGGGATTAAACGAAAATATCAATAAGGTAATTCTGCACGGCCCGGCTTTCTAGATAAAATCCTTATAAAGCATTTTGTGTGGTCTTTGATTGTTCAAGCGTGCCATCAATTATTTGTTGGGAAAGTTTTCGCTAGTCTATGGTGATAGTAATAAAGCGTTCAATTTCGTATGAAGCTTTATAATATATTATAACAATCTAGATAGATATATAGTATATAAATTATTTATTGTTTCTACAATAAATTAGTACTGCATATTAATAGACTTCCATTGCTATTTTTAGAATAGATATGTAAATAATGTTTGTGGATGATAATTACCTGTTTTATTTTTATATTTATTATTATCAAAACATTTCAAATTAAAAAAGTCCTATATCTAAATGGTAATATATGCATGTCTAAGCGATAATGTACTATTTGTTCTAAAAAATATTTTGCAATGCAAAGTACTACAATATTCTAAATAATGTATAATGCGATTGTTCTTTTTATTATTTTGTCAAAATCGTTAAATTAAAGTTATTCAGCATAAAAATATTAAAAAATAAACAATCAAATTAAGAAAAATATTATAGAAGGAAAACATAATCCGTCTAAACTACGCTTTTTAAAATATTGCTGCACAAAAATTCAATGAATGAGCTAAAAACTATAAATTTCCAACTTCTAAACTTAAAAGCTTGTATATTAGAAAGTATTTTAAAAGATAACTTTCATGCTATTCATTTCCCTAATCACAAACTAAACTTTATAAACAATTTTCAAATAAATTGACTATTAATCTTTTTCAATTATACTGTTATTATTTTGTAAAAAAAATAATATAAAATTGATTTATTCTAGTTGTGGTAATTCAACTTTTAAAATTAAGAATATAAAAAATAAATAAAAACATAATATTTCTTTCAATACAATTAAATTTCCACACTATCCGCAATTAGCATCACCATTTGATATAATTGACATTTTCAACAAAATTTCTATATACATAGAGACCAAAAACATGTTTTTGGTGTGCTGAACTGTAATATGAATATGACAGTTGTCTGTCAGCCCCTGCGGCAGAAGATTTTTACACACAGTGTTGTAAAGAAGGCGTGGGAAAACTGCATAAAACACTAGGCACATACAGATATTTAGAAGAAATATTGTATTTATCTTTAACTAGTTTTAACAATATTACTTTACATCAAATAATTATAAAATAGTGATAATTGAAAAACTTGATATTTTAATTCAAAAACTACAACTACAATTAATTTAATTTTCATTGACTAATGTCATTTTTCCATAAATACATCATAAATATTTCAACAAGCTTTATATAATAACACTTGTCGGTCAAAAAGTCACATAGAAATCTCACACGTTAAACATTTTACAGCATTCGAATATAAATAACTATTATTTTTGTTTTCCTACACCAAAAAGTAAAAAATACTTTATTATATCTTTAAAAGTGCAAAAATGAAAAATATTTTCTTAAAACATGCAAAAATTTCAATTTTCTTTTTCTATACACATTTTTAATATAAAAAACAAAATTAAAAAACATATCAAAATACAAAGTAAAGATTATATAATTTTGAAATATTCAAATAAACTATTAATTTTAATATAAAAAATTGCACCAAACAAGATTTTCCATTTTCCACATCACGATACGTAAAATTTTGGAATACAAACAAATATTTCTTTAACAAAAAAGTGTATACAATACAAATTTTGATTATTGCCCTAAAGGGTGAGCAGTGAAATCTTATATAGGAATCCACTGCTTACCCTCTAGGGGTGGGTGTAGAAAATCGAGTATCATTGGAAAATATTAATGAAACGTTTTTTCAGTCTGATGTGTATTTCTCGAGATATTTGACAAAGACGGGACTTTATAGACACCCTGTATATACCCCATTTAATAAAAAAATGTTTAAATTGTTTCCGCGATAGAGTAGAATATTTTTGCATCTCAAATAACGGCCAGAGCTTTTCATATAGTTTTCGCGGATCTAGGGACAAAATCAAATCTTCCCAAAAATGTTGTGTTACTGAAATACGCGTGGGTGTAGTTTGATTGAAATGTTAGGCATATTGACGCAATTTTGAAGTAAAACTTCCATGGGGGCGATTTCTTAAGATCACGCAAATCTATCTCAATTCCAATAATCGATTCTATGTCTTTTTCGCGTAAATGAATTAAAAATTAAACTCGCAAAAGAGAATAAAGATGTAAAATCGATGAGTGGAATAGAGATGGAGCAACATAAACAAACCGAATATGACAAGTTAATTAATATCATTTGTCAGTGTCAGATACATAACCTCATATCAATGCACAGTGACGAATCGCTTGAGAGATCGTCTACGATACTATAGTCCAAGAGCTGGTCACAAGAAATATAAAGTTTTGGAAAGTCTGATACTTTTAGATCGTACTGTATTTTGGCCATTAAAAGCCACTGCAGAGTCAGCACGCCAGGCATCAAAACACCTGTCAGTGGCGCGCACGGAGAGCTGTAATTTTAATTAGTACCCAAAAATTGTTTTAGAAAACCTGAAAATAATGTTCAAACGCGTGACGTCAGCACAACCGCATACATGTTTCAAAAACTAGAACAAACCAACCGATTCGGAAAAGCTAAAATTTGATAATGTCAAATTATTTTAACAAGTCCACGAAAGAAACAGTCACGGTTTTAATAAAACCCTATTTAACATATTATCAAATTTAGCTTCCGATATCAATTGCATTGACCTAATTTTTGAAAAGTGTATGCGGTCGTCTTGAAGTCCTGTGTTCCGCTATTAAGCTGTCTGGCTGCTTAGTTTTCTAATGCATCGACTATCTGCCGACAAATTCGGCTTTTCCAAAACAATTTTTTGGCACTAATTAAAATTGCATCTGCCCAAGCGCGTTTGATACCTGGCGTTCTGATTTTGTATGGCCAAAATACAGTCCGATTTGAAAGTATCACCCTTTTCAAAACACAGTTTTTGTCACTAGCTCCCTGATTACTAAGGCGCTGAGCGTTGGATTTAAGCAATTAATATTTTTGAAGTGAAAACTTATATATTGAAGTGTGAAATAAAACGTAAACCAATTAAAGGAAACGGGTGGGGATACCGGCAGTGACAAATGAGAATGAGTCGGACTGTGGACGAGTGCATTTCCAGGGTGGCTTTACATAAATAAAAATATGACACTGACGATGAAATTTATTTTTCAATATATATTATAATAAAATTGAAGATTTTATTTCTACTGTGTGTGTTCCCTGCCCCCTCATATTATTTTAGTTATATAAAAATAGTAATAAAAGTTTTAGTTCTGTTCTGTGATCTAAGAACACACTTACATTTACTTAAATCACACCTCAAGTAAGTTTTTTTTTGGTTAAAATAAAAGAACTAAAACATCTAAAAAAAACCTTTAATTTGCAAATTTTGAATATAAGTGATGGTTGATTTCGGCAAAAAATAAGATATTCTCAAATGAAATGAACGGCATAAATTTTCATTATAACACACGTAGTTAAGAAAAATATCCCAAAATAAAAGACTCACTTCAAAATTTTTCTATTCGCGCTTGAAAGCAAAATATAAACGTGGATATTTGATAAAATGGTTGATTTTTATTATCAAAAGTTGTTTCTCAATAATTTCTGTTAGAAAAATAGTTTTAAAATGTGCTTGGATTTTATATTTATGTTGTCCCTTCAAATCAAAATTAGGGCAAGTTTGCAAAACTTAAGTAACGTTGAGCAGGGTCAGAATGGGTGATTACGTGCCAGTCGACTTCACCATTGACAAAAAATTAATAGTGCTCTAGTTATCGGAGGTGCGCATCTAAATTACAAGACCTTATCTTAATATTCAAAAATTTAAATAAAACGTTGTGAAATGCCCCAAAATAACCGTTAAAAAATATCGAAAAAAGGAAGGAAATAGTAAAATTAAAAAAAAAAATGTCAAAGAAGTGACGAAAATATAGAACATGAAAAAAAAATCGTAAAAGTGACAAAATGAAACAAAACGTCTTGGAATTAAAAAAAATTAATACAATGTGTAAAGAAAGTCGTCAAACATGGAAAAATGTCGAGGATATCAATGACAGACTAGTACAATGCTGAGAAAATATTTGTTAATGCAAAATGTCGCAAGAGATTGAAAAAAAAATTTAAACGTCGAATTCAATTAAGCTCGGATGAGTGAGGTAATAAAAATAAGAAAAATGTTTTCATTAGTGTATTGATCATTATCGAAATTTAAATTTGAGAGAATTTGCTTGGAAATATCACGAGCGCGCTACCGTGGGTGTGGTTTGCTAACGCAACATAATTTATCTCAAATGAGAGAAACAAATTTGCGATTTTGTTTCCCAAATAAGTGTATTAATCAAAGCATATGTGCAAACCATAGAAAAAACGCCAAAACTCAGAAACAAATAGCGGATTTTATAATAAAGGAATTCGAAATTGTATCTGCATGTACAATATGTACATAGTACAAAACAAATTAAATAATATCTATTTTATCTTCAATATTAAATAAAACGACAATTTCTATTCAGTATTAATATTCTATACTTGCAAATTACTCGTTTATTTATTATTATAGGTGTTGGATCTTTATGATAGTTCAATGAAAAAAATTGAGATACAAGAAACTATTCTAAAGACTATAGGTGCAATATTAAACACGACGAGAAATGAACAGCAAAATGGATTAAGAAATCTGGTAGTACAAGTTGGCCGACTAGGTGGAAAAAACAATAATTTAAGTGATGGTAAGTACAAAAATGTAATTCCATCCCAAAAATGGGTTCTATCCTACGTACATAAGCCTGTCACATATTTTACCAAGAGTAACAATCTTTTGCAGCGAAATAATACTTAGTTAGCTATTTCCCGGATGATTCTTAACCGTTTTTGTCACAATAAAATTCCTAATTCTACGGTTGCTTTATTTAGTTACCAAACCATAATATAGAATCATTCAAATTTAACGAATTATTTATAACTTCAATATTTTAGAAAAGCTTTTGAGTAACGTTGCTAACCAACTTGCCCCATACCAATACAGATCATTTTATGTTTAACAGCAAATTTTAGCATATGATCATCTACAATACTTACAGTATCGGTCGACACAGTGCATGGGAACTTAATTCTAAATTAAGTAAATGTACTTTTAGATAGTTTGCTGGATTGACCATTAACTAAAACCTTTGTTTGGTCAAACATCAACAATGCCTTTCCTTTTACTTCCCAATCTGAGATGAGGACAATACAAAACGCTGCAAAAAGCATGTTTGACGAAAATTAATGCCTGGTTTACACGAGCAAGTAAAACTAGCGCAAGTCCATATCTAATAGTGACGCAAAAAGAATTTAAAATAACTATGTATGTAATAAAATTGTAAAATGCCGCAAACTATTATAGAATCTAAGGAATATATAACGAAAAAAAAAAAGATTACTTCAAAACCATTTTAAAAATTTGTAAAAAATATTTAAGATTTCTGAAAAATCACTTAAATTTATAAAAAATCTTTGAAAAATGGCATGTCGTACCATCAATTATAGATATTGTTGTTGAAAATTAGTGAATAATGCAAAATAATTGATTCATTCCAAGTTTGGTTAGTTTGTTTTTAAGACTTTTCTAACTCAGTCTCTGCTCAATTTGTTGTTTCAAAATTAAATAAATCAGACCAATCAGGTAATAATAAAATATGTTGTATACTTTTTTAACTAAATGTTGTCTAAAAATACTCTTATCGACTAAAAACCATTATCGTATGCATAAAATTATACATGGTAATCATAAACTAATGTAATTCCGGTTATTTTTAGGCAATGTAGAAAATGTGCAATTAACAACACTCGGTGAAAAGCTCGACGCAAACTTTGAAAACATTATGGTGCTTCAGAATCTTTTCCTTGAAAGCTGCCACCGCATCCAGATGGATGAGACGCAGCTGGAGTCGAAAATCAGCGAAGTATTAGAAAAACTAATAGACACGTTCGAGAGAAAGTAAGTATCCTACGACAAATAACGGGTTTCTATTAAGAATTTATGGGAAATAAGGACACAATTAAAGTTTATTGTAGATAAATCTTTCCGACGTCCTAGTAAAAGCTAATTTTATTTGAGATACCTATTGGAAATAACAATCACTCGTTTTATTTTTCATTGAAGGAACTTTATTGGAAATAGCAATTGCTTGTTTTCAACGGGTAAATCAATTGAAAGTTAATATTTGTAGGATTTATTTAAGGGTACATCGATTGTTGATTATTGATGTATTTTAACAAAACATTCTTTAATGTCTCCAAATGAAATTACATATAATTATAGCAGAGTTATTATGTTCGCCCAAAAAAGTATAATTAGAAATCTTTTGAATTACAATTATTTTTAGTATTTAAACGTTGTGATTGAATATGCCGGTTTATCCCCGTTATTGTTTACAATGTACATACTATTAAATATGCAGAAATAATATGGTGGAAACGGGATAAAAGGTACATTGTTTCCATTATTGTCCTGAGGGAGCAATCATAAAACTATATCCAAACAGAAAAAGCTCAATACTTCGTAGGGGATTTTAATGGACTAGTAATAGCATGCTCAATGGCGCATCATCCATTTGGAATAACAAACACTTGATGTACAGCACAAATAACTTTTTCAAAGTAACTCTTTTTACCATCAATACGAAACTTCTAATATATTTTTATACATAATTGCAAATTTGAACAAGTCTAGCAAAACAGTATTTTTAAATTTTATTTATTCATCGTTCATTTTATGATTAATTTCATTTATATTTGTATATTTCGTTAAGGTTATGTTTCTAATAATTAATTCTACAGTGTGTAGTTTTAGTAAAAAATGAATAATTTTTTGTTGTTTAAATGATTTACAATTGCTCCAAAAATAAAATGTAATATGTATGATATCCGGACTGGGGTTTCTTAAAAATATTGCTGTAATAAATTATAGCCAGGTGTAGTTTCTTTGTCATCGCAAAAATATATAGGAAACATGTTGGCAGCTTTGCCAAGTCCTAAACTGATTTGAAAATGAACTGAATTATTTTCACTACATTCATATTATTATTTCTACATAATTTTAGCAACGATATTTTCATTGACATATATATGCATTTTTTATATGCCAATAAAATCAACCCCACTGCATCATTTATACGTTTAAAAAATATTACATAAAAGAAGTTATAGCAGGCCAACATTTATTTTATTTCTCGGCGCTGGGCATTCATCGTTTTCTTCTTCCTGGCCTAGATCTCTAGCAACAGGACTTTAGAATATTCATACGTAGCCCAGCCAAGCCATCCTTTCGGGAAAACGTTAATAATTTATCCTCATCATTAAATATGCAGTAACTACTTGACCCGAAATATCTGCACCATAAACACTCGTCATTTAATTTTCATTTAGATTATTAATGCATTCTCATTTAAGAGGGTCGAATGAACTATTAATTATTTTAATCTTCAATTACAAGTAATTGATAACCGAATGGATCAATTAATAACTCAATCGCTCAAATAGAAATTAGTATTTACATTAATAATATACTTACAATCAACTTTAATTGTATTCATTTATTTATATAAAAGTCGTAAATTGTTTTATCGATCTCAAAGTTCAGTTTCTTCTACAAAATCTTAAGGTATTTTTTTTATAAATTAACATTCCATTGACTGACTACTATTCTGACTTCAAACAATAGTGTTAAACAACATAAATTGTTTTGTAAGCTATTCAATTCTTTTTTTATTTATTATTTATTTCGTTTATTCTTTGTCTAATATTATATTCGATACTCTTATAAATTTCGTGTTAATGAAATAAAACTTTTATAGTGAGATATAAAAATGCGATTTTAAACAGGGTTGTTCATAATAATTCATGAATTTCTTGCAAAAGTCTTCCGATTTTATATACTTTTTACAGAGTTGTTCAAAATAATGAACATATTTAAATATATAATTTAAGATAATGCTGATTTTTATATATTTTGTGCACGGTTGTTCAAAATAATGCACCTATTCAAATTTTTCCCATACAATCAATCAATGAATCAAAAATGGTTTCATTTTGATAAATTTCTTAAATTAAATTGAAAGATTTGATCTGAGATAGAATCTGATTTTTCAGTAAAATAGCTTAACTTCACACATATACCAAAATTATTATAACTTTTCGCTTTGGGCTTCCAAAAAAATTCATTTAAAATGAAGGATACCGTAAACATAAAAAAGTAGAAGACCACTGGTCTAGAACAACCAATAGAATTTACAAGCCAGTAATTTTCGTTAATTTTTCATTTAATATTTTATTTTTGTTATTTCACGTTTATTTTTTATTAGTTTGTTAATTTTTTAAATTTTTAATGCCTTATTCTTCATTTCTTCTTCATTTATTAATTAATTTTAACTGACTTATTCTGTATTTTTTTATTAGAATTTGTAAGAGATTGCTAATCCATCGGACGCTTCCCCAGGAAGCAGATAGGGCTAGTCTCTTTGCTAAGTGTCCACCTGAGAGTAACTCTCGAGAGTTACTGTCGAAAGCTAATCTCTTGTTTTCCATTTCAATAGTCCTTGTGGCTCTATAAAATAAAAGTTAAATATCAACTAATTCAATAATTTCTTCGTTTAACCATTTTATTCTCATATCTATGCAAAACATTATCAAGGAAACTCGCAGACAACTCTCAGCAATATCGAACCGCGTTCGACTTTTAAAAAAGTCTGTCGACATAAAAATTTGTAGCGTGTACACACGCGAGAAACTCTCAGCTAGTTTATTGAGAGTTTACGGGCGCTCTCCGCTCTTAGAAGCGTGTTCGTTTAAGAGGAGCTCTCGAGGGAAATTGTCAGCTGAATACGTAGATATAGGTGGTGGCGGGAAAATTAAATACCCAAAGCAGAATTAACTCGCGACTAAGATTGGGCAGCTAGTAACTGTCTATTCCGAAAAGAGGTGACTAAACAACAAACTCGACAAGAGTATGTTTAAATGCCAAAAACTGTCAATAAATAGAAACAAGAATCAAAGATCTTCAGTCTCTAGCATTGGGAAAGTTTACTACAACGGCAGCTATAGATAAAATGTAAAGAAAGCGGGCGTAAAGAATTACCGGTAAAGATTAGACTGCTACACAAAGCTGAACATTGCTACGAATAATATAAGATATATGTCATCAGAAGACAAAACGGAAGAACTGGATGACGAACTACAAAATTACATGGGACGTAATAAGCATTGGCAGGACAAGGAAAAACTACAAACAGTACATTAAGCTCTACTCTAAAATGTACAAAAACTCCAGCTTAGAAGACGTTGGCATGCTAATACATAAGAGTCTAACAATAAACGTGATAATACTCAAAGCCATGTCCCGGAAACTTTAAAAATAACCCTACAAGTACTGCAGAAGACAAAAAGGTCGGCAAGTTTTACGATGATATTCCCGAATATATACGCAAAACTAAATAAGGACAGTTTTAGTAGTTAACGAGTTTAACTAGAACATTAGATAGAATAACCACTTATAAAAATTTCTGGACAGCAAAAATTTTATCAAATATTAGGGAATTTTTATAAAATATAATAAAACATTTTATTTTTATGAAATAGTGGGACTTCCACGGCAAGATTGAAAACCAAGAAAATCCAGATGATGCATACATAGACAAACTAATAATCTAGGTAAAAGAAAGCCAAATAGGTGCAATCATAGTAAACTTTGTAAAGGTAACACTTTTATAAAGACAACACGTTTTCCAAAAGAATTCACAACCGCAAATGAACCTGGGCAGGTTCATTTGCGGTTGTGAATTCATAACCCAATCTCAAATGGAAAAACTTTCAAAAAAATTGTCTATATTTTAACAAGACACGGAACATGAAATAGTAGAAAACCCCGAGATACTGAACATGTATTTATGACCAAACGACCACTATTGCTAAAATAAACAAGAAGTAGAAATAAAGAAGGGGAGTCGGATGCTACTTGCGAGACCAACCCGTATCGTTCAACACATTAAGAATAGCAATTTGAAAACAATACGCAAACAAATAGAACAAACTCCAAGAAAACCTAAACAAATTTCAAGTATATCTGGAAAATAAAAAAAAAACTGCAATTGACTACTGAAATTTTAAATATAGTAATACTTGCACTAAAAAAAGCAGTGGAAGCTTTCATACAAAATAAACTTTAAAAAGCAGACAAACTAAGCGCGCAAACACTAAACCTGCTAGAAAAAAGACGACAACTCATAGAAACTTACTTAAAATACTATATAGTAAAAAAAACTGTTAAAAGAGTGACAAAAAAAAAGATTTTCCAAAATTTTCTAATACTGTATCATTTAGTGAAACAAAAAGACAATAAAACTTTTTTTTAATATCAACAAATTTTACCAGATTTCTGGACAAATGGCCACCCTACTTTAAAGTAATTGAACAATTTGTAGCAATATTTCTATTTTCAGAACTTCCATTGAACTCAAAGATTTAAAAAGCTTAGAAAACATGATAAAAGTTCACGATGCAACAATAAGAAGAAATATTTACACCAATTCCCATAACTTCGGAATTCTTCTACAGAAAGGTAAAGATAACAACGATGAGCTTAAAGGACAAATCACGCACGTCAAAATTCAGATAGAGGGACTGTTCGGCGCTTTGGAAGAGCTGAAGAAACATAACAAAAATGATCAAATTAATGCTATCATGGATTGTCTTAAGGTATGCTGTAGTGTTTATGAACTAATAATATGAAGTTTGTATAATTTTCAATAAATAATCTTGGTATGAGCTCATACAACTTTATTCAAAATAAGTAATATGCAAAATAAAGAAAAAATATAGTGCAGAACTCCACATGACAAATTTTGCCAAATTATCGTTTACTTAATTGATTCTGTTTGTTCTACAACAACAATTCTATCTAGTCGGTGGACAATACCACCTAATTATTTTTTTTGTAAAATAGAGTATTTGCTATCAAAGAGACAGGCTATTGAACTTAGTTCACTGGTTTTGTTCACAGCTTCGTGGCAATAACGCTGTGTTTGATTGGCCGCCTAGATGTTTTGAGTTTTAATAAAGAAATTGCTTTTGTTCACAGAAACTAGAAATTGAATTACAACAAACATCGCAGAAAACAGACAGGGGAAATCTGATGGAAACCGTAACGCAATCCCTAATTGATCAAATGTGGAAAGCAATTGCCGACATATCAACCAATACAACCCAGGCAAATAAAGTGCACCTATACCACGTACTTAATATTGGCAACACCCTAAAAAATATCACTTCAAAACTAGCAACAATTGAAACAACACCTAATGACATTTTAATTAAAAAAATAGAAGAATTATTAACGAAACACTTGGCCAAGAACACTACATCCACTCAAGATTTGGACGAAGTGATCCGAAAAGTTTTCGGAATAAATCCAGAATTACTACCAATAACCTACATCGACGAGGAAGAAGTATGCAACGAATTCGGAATCGATGTTCGAAACGGCTTTAAAAAATGCAAAAATAAAACCGACTCGATAATTTTCAAAAATGTTAACTATTTAAATTGCACTGATTACCGCATAGATGTGAGAAATGGAATAAATATAACAACATGCAAAGACAATATTGTATTTCAAGAAACGGAAAAAGAAAATTGCAACGATTTTAATATAGATATACGAAGCGGTGCAAAAACATGCAAAAATAAAACTACTAATATTAAAACTGAA
>JARJEC010114863.1:0-24955 GCA_030264575.1 Tachinus sp. AB-2021
AAAATTATGTAGTACCGCCTAAATGGTACATACAACTTTTTTAATTTTTTTGTTTAATTTTGAACCCATTGAAACTTTAAAAGAAACAAAAATTTAAAGTACCTTTGTTAAACCGCATCCTTATAAATATATATATATATATATATATATATATATATATATATATATATATGATTTTAATAATAAAAAATGTAACAAGCAAGTAAATTAATGTTTATTTTAGGGTGGACCAATCAGGAAGTCCTGAAATCTTTGATACAATCAAATGTACTTTATACAGTCACGGCACTATCGTATGCGTTGTTCCAACAAAGACTGATGCAATTTGCAAACCCAATTTGACTAATTATCCATTCGATTTGCAAAATTGTACTATACGCTATGGTTCTTGGGTACATAGCGGCGAAGAAATAGATTATAAATTTGGTTCACCCGCGGTTTCTGTTGAAGATTATGATGATAATGGCGAATGGAAATTGATAAAAGTCAACGAGGAAAAGCACGAAGGCAAATTTAAATGTTGTCCAAATAGTACATATCCATCATTTCTCTATTCGTTTGAATTAACTAGACATTCCGGTACACAAGTTTGTTTAGTTCTTATCCCATCGTTAGGTAAAGGCTTGGAATTGATTAAAAACCGTATAATTATTGTATTTTATTTTGCAGTAATGTTGGTTATGACAATGGCAACATTAAGTATAGATATTGAAGACGGTCAAAGAATTGCATTGATTTGTTGTAATATATTGTCGCATATTTTGTATATGCAATATTTGTCTTGGCAGTTACCTGTAACTGGACCTGAACCAGCTTTACTTGGTAAGTTCTACAGTGTCTGACAAAAAGTGTGTACCATATGAAAACATTTTTATTATACCTTTCTAACAAAATTTTATTCTTGAAAGAAGCGAAATGAATTTTTCTCGCATGCACAACTTTTTCCAAAGAATACAATTTTTTGAGAAATGCATAATAAAAAAGTTTTCCAATTGGTGCACACTTTTTTGAGGACACTCTATACATAATACTATATTTTGTTTTATGTAAAATAATTAAATACATAAAACAAATAGAGACTGACAAACTTTTCTAAACAAAATTTTAAGTTATTGATTGTTTTACTTTTTCTTGATCACCGACGCCAAAGATTATTTACCATTACCTACGCGTAGCAATGAATATGTACCTAGAAAATTAACATAAAGTCTTTAATTTAATTAAATATTAATTATTGTTTTCAGTAATTTACGAACGTGATTCTCTTTTTATGGTAACATTCATTCTGTTGCTAACAATAATCGAAAGAAAACTAATTAAAATCAAAAGTTCAAGTCCACTTTGGATTTCATCCAGTATAGGAACCATTATGGGATTGCGTTCTTTGCAGCATATTTTTATATTCGACGAGAACTTTAAGGTAAATTAATTTTTTACTTAAATATATTTTACTAAACGATTGTTTAGTAAAATATATTTAACACATCAAATCCACAAATAATTATATGTAAATGTAAATTCAATCGAATTGTTTTAAAATATTTTTATATGTATGTGCTACATATGTTTTGTTACCGAATAGCTTCTTTGGGTAAAAAAGAAATATAAATATAATACTACCAAAATTATTAAAAAAAAATGTTTGGCAAACATATAAAAATATTTAGAAACAATTTCATTTTATTTAATTTTATTATAGAATATAATCTTTGAACAAGTATTGTCTTTTCAATTAAATACAAAATTAATTAATAATACAGTAATATGAATATATTATTTCCAGAACCTCGCAAATAGAGTTGGAGACGATGACGGAGCTCAGATCATAGAAAATGCAGAATCCGGCAAAAATAACGATTGGCTTATATTAGCCCGTATGTTGGATAATTTGTGCTTTTTTATTTATCTCATCATTTATATAGTTATGTTTATTAGATTTATTCCTTAGAATAGTTAAAATACAATGCTTATGTCGCGATAATAATATAATATCCATACCATTTTTTAAATCAAACTTTATAATATACAGTTTTATTAAAATTAAATTAAGTTATTCGAATACAATACAGTATTTAATATAAATTTAACTTTATCTTCACAATAAACAACAAGTGGGAATCGCTAGGCAACACTGACATGTTAAATCAATTTATGTAACATAGGTTGACATAAAAGTTCTGATATTATGGCCAAAGTGAAAACTGAAATTAAAGCACAAGTTTTACCAATAAAAATAAGAAAACAAACACATTTATATTTACAGGATAAATTATTGAAATCTATAGTAAGTTTTTATATGTAAAGCATGTTAATTTTTAGTCAGTAATTCAATATATTTTTATTTCTAAAAGCCCCCAAATGCCAATTGTCAACATTTAACATCGTTATATCTTCACGATAATCAAATTGAAGAAATTGTGAGATTAGATAAAGCTATCAATTTACGGAATCTTTACCTGCAAAACAATAAAATTAAAAAAATTGAAAATTTGGATAGCTTAAAATCATTGAGCAAATTATTTTTGGGAAATAATCAGATAAGTGTAGTTGAAAATTTAGAGCAGTTACGCCTGGAAGAATTATATTTGGAGAAACAACAATTGAAACAAGGAGATGTGCTTTGTTTCGATCCAAGAACAGTGATCACTTTATCGGTAAATATTTTCACCTATTCTTGGGGTATCAATTGAGAAAATAACAAATTTTATGCAGGTACAGTAAAATTAAATTTAATAAAATATAGAAATTGAAACCAGCCAAAATCATCAGAATCAAATATATTTATTTATTTTTATAATTTAAATTTTTTTTTTCAAAATTACCGATAAACAACAAATGACAAAATGTTAATACCCCGATAAACCATTTTTGTAAATATTATTATTATTAAATTTAAAATTATTTTGATTGATACATAGATTTTCTTTTTCTTTATCTCAACTATTTAGTTCCATTATATCTCCGTAATATATTTTCAAAATTCATTTTTTGTTTTAATTGATTGCACACTATTACACCACAAAAAGGAACGATTGCAACTCAAAATTAAAAAGTTATTAATTAAAGATCCGTTAGCAAAAAGGGAGACGTTCCTAGATACTTTGGATTTTTCAACTTTTTTTGAAAACATCTTTATTGTATCAGCTGAATATCAAATAATGGATTACAGCACGTATTAATTATTTAAACAATGATAATTTTAAGATATTTAGAAATATTTTTCAGAAATCGTTGCAAGTATTAAATATTTCTCACAACAACATGAGCTCAATGAGCGCTATATCACCATTGAGGTTTTTAAAAGTTTTTATAGCATCTCATAATAAAATTAATAGCATCGAGGATATTTTAAATTCGATGAAGTATTGGTATTATTTAATAGAAACTACATTTATGGGTAATCCCGTAGCCAAGAAACATCGATACAGAGAAAATATCATTGGATGTTGTGTGAGATTAGGTAAGTAAATATATTATTTAAAGAGCACAATATAATTGATGTGAGTTTTATTATTACCCGATCTAATTATAACCACTATTTATTTTACCTTTTAAACATATTTTGACAAACCCACTTCCGGTTTAAGCTGAAGTAATGTTAAATAGAATACCTTGTATATTTTATGAGTTACCATTACAATCGTTTGCTTTTTAATTTATAAGTCGAATATATTTGAAGTATGAAAAATATTGAATATTGATCATTCTGTTTTGGTTTAACCAAAAATAACAATAATTGTTTTTATTAAAATTAATACAAGTATATTTTCTATTTAGTTTTTATACAGTGTGTCCACGGATGAACTTAACTATACCTGTAAACATTTTTATTGAATTCATTCTGAAAATTATAAAATTAAAACTCCACAAATATAATAAGTAAAGTATGTATTTCAACTTATAGAAGAAATATGAAATTCCAGCAAGGTAGCTGCCCAGAGCATAGTGTCTTGATTGTTACAAATTGTTTTAATGCAAATTTTTCAAATTAGATAGGTGTCGCAATGGACCTCTGCACTGGCCAGCTCGGTCTCCATTCCGCAATTGATTATTTTCTGTGAGGTTATCTTAAGCCTATAACGTATGCCACATATATGCAAAATATTATTGAGAAAAACAGAATTACTAATGCTATTGCTGCAGTGGTACCAGATTATTCACAATGTTTATAATAAATTTCATGTTTGCGTGTTGTTATTTAGCATACAACATTATTTAAGTTAAATAAATTCAATTCTTTTCTCAGGACATTCAATTAAAAAAAAACTTTAATTTTATCATATTATCTACAACTCCGATGAAAATATTTCGTTTACCTTTTCGATTTTTCATTACACGTTCAAAATTTTCGCTTTACAATATTACATTTTTATATTTTTTTTACAACCTATAGGACAAAATTAGAGTTTCTCAATGTAAATCGTATTTACATAACAAGCAGAAAAAAATTTAAAGAATGGCTTTTGTTCGAATAATTTTAAATAAAAATGTTTATATTAATTGCATCATTAATATTTTTTTAAAATTTATTAAATAATATTAATAAATATGCACTTCCGGCTTAACCGAAAGTGGCATTTAAAATTAAAACTTTCAATTAAATAGCTAATAATAAATTAAATAAAACTTTGTCAAAATTAATTACTGTAATACTTTTTAAAATAATTGCGAATAACTGGGTAAATATTGACTCTTTAAACGTTTCTTTATGTATAATTTAAAATTAATAAAATATACATAGTATTCCATTTAAAACACTGAAGTTAGTGTCCATTCTGCCTAAAAAGGAAAATAAAAAGCAAAGAGATTTGTTTAAAATAATACTGTGAATTTTTAATATTTCAAAAATTATAATCTATAATAAAAATTGACCACAACGTATAAAAGTGTTATTTTATTTGGGCATTGTAAATTCATGCCTGCATTAACAGTGCCCTAGATATGTAGTAGGTACACAACACTCGGCAAATACACAGATCTCCAATTGCACATTCGAAATTTTGCAAAGTTTTCTAATTTATGTGCATTTTTTAAATTTTAGTGCTACCGGCTAAATTTATAAAATTAAAAAAATATAAATACATGATACTTGCTTTGCGTCAGTGTGTTTGTGCAGTTTTTAGTTAGCATAGATTGATATCAGATATCTGGAATTTTTTAAATGTTAAATTTATTTAATGTGCATGATTTTTTTGTAATTTGTTAGAATTTTGTCAAAGTTTTATGGTTTTGTTTTGTTTAGGATTATGTAAACTTTTTGTAGAATCTTTGAGTTTGTAGAAAATGTGAATCTTTTAATAGATAAGTTTAGATTTTTCTCCAAAAAAAGTTATATGACAATTAAAAAGACAAGTATCATATCTACTTCTGTCCCAACAAAATTTTACACAATGAGATGAGGCGAAAACTATTTTCATCGCCCCGATGAAAATAGTTTTCGCATCACAGCAAATAATTTTTATATTAATGATTATACACTCCCCCTTTCGTGGCTTATAATTTAAAAATAAATCAATTTGATTGTTAAGCGGGTTTTGTACTATGTGATTTACTTATGATAAATTGAAATAAAAAATCACGTAGACTTAAAATAAAATATTGAGTTTACACTACATACACTTGAACGCTGTGTCCACGTGCAGTGTAAATTCAATATCGTATTTCGAACATCTGTGTAAGTTTTTATTTAAAATTATCATAAGCAAAGTCATAAGTAAATCACATAGTGTAAACACCGCTTTAGAAATATTTGATGACTATTGACTCATTTAATGAATTATATAAATATGTTGTTTTTAGAAATGTTAGACCATAAACAAATAAGTGAACAAACTAGATGCTTCATAAGAAGATTTGAACGTGAAATGGCCAATAAGCCCACAAAATCCATAAATTTGGCTGATAGATATCCTGGTAATTAAAGTCATATACTCCAATATCATAGGAAAGAAATTGCAATATAATAATTATATAACTCTATTAAAGTAGTCACTTGGTTGATTTACCTCGAGGTACCAAACGGTCTTGCTACACTACTGTGCCTAGTTATTGCGTAATCATTAATAAATGAACAGGTGGGTTAAACATAAATAACCTGGACTAGTAGTTAATAATATGGTTGTATTGTGATTGGGACAACAGTTTAATGATTATTTATCAACAACCTTACCTGCAAATGTGCACGAGTCTTTATATATTTATTATATAATAGCAATAAATAATAAATTATTTATATGAGAATTGTTTGTTTGATGCAAATATCAATTATCTCACAAATGTCAATTTGTCTTGAGCAAACTATAATCAAAATAATTATCAAGCTTTAATATATTCATATTTCAGTTAATTCAAAATTGTTATAACTACAATGAGTAAATATGACCCCTACATTTATTTAAATTAACAAAACTTTAAATTACATATAAAATAATATTTATTTCATCCTGTTAATATTAATAAACAACCAAAAATATCTTTAAAGTGAAAGTAATCAACAATCACTGAAATAAATATTGCATATATCGATAAATAATCGGTTGATATAATACTTATATATTATTACTTATACTAAAGGATTAAAAAGTATTTAATACTTACGTTTTGCACACCATTGGTACCTACAGGCAACATAGAAAGATTTAACATTCAGTAATGTATTAAATTATTTTACATGCATGAATTAAAAAATGACTTATAATTGTGTAATTATTAATATGCAAATTTATTCATTCAAAAAATGTAAAGAATATTATTGTCCGTAATTGTAATTATGTATTCCATAATTTGTATTAATATTTTATTCTAGAATTACCAAAGAACTATTCTCATGCATTACAAAAAGCAGTGTCATCTTCGATCATTAAAACCACATTGTCTGGACCAAGTATCGGAGCACCTGATCAAAAATATATACCATGGAATGCACGTACGTATCCTTCAAAATATATAAATAATAATATTCATGTCAGTCTTGTTGCAGTTCCAAGAAATCTTCCAAAACGCATCGTGAAACAAAACAAATCGGGTTTATCGTAATACATGAAAAATCAGATCTATTTTTATAAACATACTTATTATTTAAATAAAACTTTGTAAAACAAATATGTAGAAACAACTATTATATAGTTCGGGCTAAAAATATATATCAATTACACAAGCGAGCACCCCATGTTTACTCAATATTCATTCTTGCTACAGTGTGGTAAACATGGGGTGATTGTTAATCTTGTCATAACATAAAAAATAATACCACATTGTATATTCATAAAAATATATATATGTATAATATGTATATAAAAAAGAAACTAAAAACTAAGGTCAATGTTAGTACGCGTAAGCTAAATTTATTTAATTTTTTTTTTGAAAAAAATGAGAAAAATAAAACATAGATTCGCTCGGTTGAATTGAGAGGCGTGTGTATTGGATACACGCAATAATTGCGTATAGAAAAAAAGCACTAATTCATTATTCGAGTAATATTTAAATGCAGTGGATCAAACACAAAACAAAATTATTGTCTGGTGAACAAAGCTTAGAATTTGAACCACTTAATTTGTACATTTAAGAATAAAGGGATCAAAATATTTCACTTGCCCAAGTGATGTAATATTCTTTAATATAATTATCTTTATATATTTTTTTTTCTTTTTTGAACACATGTGAATGCAGCTGCATTTGGTTAATCTGATACATAACTTGCTTCACGAACCGCCTACACACATGTAAGCGCGCACCTAGCCTCCAAGTCGTTATATACATACATGCACGAGGCTGAATATTTGAATTATTTCCTAATATAAATCTATATATATATAATATAATAAATAAGCATCGTATTTATCAGAAATAAAGCTGCCTCTGATGCGAGTGTTGTCGCAACGTAAATAATGTGTTTTAGTGAAATTTCGAAGAAAAAAAATAAAACAAATAATAAATGTGACCTTACACCAACCTTAAAATTATCAATAATAAGAATAGCGATCTTGAAGAAGCACACTAATACAATTATATAAGACAATGAATACATAGAAAAATAATGGAAGTTATGTATGTAAAAAAGTTCAATTTTTTGTTGTTTTCAAGAGAGCGTCATTTCCGATTTCTGTAGAATTAGATTTAAATGTTTTAGTTTATTTATTGTGGTGGTGGTGGCTGTTGTTGCTGTGCGGCTGCCTGTTGTTGGATTTCAATTTTCTCGACTGTCATGTCTGGGTTCATTGCTGTAGCTTCTTGGATTGCCTCGGCTAATGCACGATCATGATCGATTGGATCTCCATCTGATTGAATGGTTATCTTCTGTTCCACTCTAGTTTCTACAACACCATCCTTCTCCGTCTTATACTGAAATAATTGATATGAAAATAAATAAATGTTGAAAGCCAATGTGAATTATTAGTATTACAGTAAAATGCCACAAGCTTCTCTCTAATAAAAAAAATTCTTATTTAGTAAATATTTTTGTGCTGTCGTAGAAAAGAAAAACCTATGAATCGGAGGTATTTTACGCATAAATTACATTATAGCGCCCACTTATTAGAGAATTTGCTTAAACGATGGAATTTTACATATGGATTATATGAATTTTTGGGAGTGCTTAAAAAATTTCTGATTCAAGTTGTCTGCTCGTAGAAATTTCGTTATATTGTGAATTGTACTTACAGTGATGGTTTCAACAGTTCTTGTTTTAGATGATATGGTCTGCGAACTGACAATTTCCCCTGCTGCTGAATAAGTTCCATCCTCTGATTGCAATTGCACTTTCCTGGTCTCTGTAGCAACAACTGGAACATTTGTAGTGCTGGTACGAGTAATGGTTGGATCGCCACTATATACAACACTCTCAGTTTGCACAATTCCCTCTGGCAATGTCTGTGAAATAAATAAAAATTAGCAGCATTCTCAGATCAAAGTAAAGCAATTTTTCTAATACATAATACATTCAAACACATATCAAGCAATTAAAACACAATCATGCGCGCTATCCTTAAAAAAATTACTTGCCACCTACCTTGTGAAACACATTATCATAATAAGGATGATTTGGATCATCCGGTGGATCAATTGGTGTTCCCGAATCTCCAGAACTGTTGGAGCTAACGCTATCACGGCGAGCGAGCTAAAAAGCCAATAATAGCCATGCACAAAAGTTAGCATTCAATAAAAACAGCCGTTATATGAATCAAAACTTAATAAAAACAAATTTAAAAAAATAATAAAACCGACCTGATCACCACTTACAACCGTACTGGTTGTTTTAACTTCCTGGGTAACAGTGCGCTGTTCTTGACGTGTTGCACTCGACGTCATTGAATGTGCTACAGTTTTTTCTTCGAGCTGTTGTGTGCGAGCATTTGTGCCCAAATCTTCATGAGTTGTTGCTGTACGAGTTGTAACAGCACGTGCTGTTACAAATGGTGACTTACCATCTTCGGATGGTACATCCGCCTTTTCGAAGTAAATTAAAAAATAAGTGAATAAATAAATAATATAAAAAAATAATATAAATAAAATTAATTGAAACTTTAAAGTGAAAATAAATTGAAGCAAAGTGATAGAAAAAATAAACTAAAATTAGATATAGTTATTGTTAGAATAATAGATAGTAACTATTGTTCGTTGACACAAATACCTATTTGTTATCATTATTACAATTACATTTACCGTTATTGCAACTCAAAAAATCAGCAGAGCTGTTTGACTCCTAATGGTTTAAATCATGTTTTGATTTAAATCATTTCTTATATCATGGTTGAAGACTTTCAATTTAAATCATTTTCAAATTGACTTATAGCATTGACAAGATGAATAATAGAATTTAAATCAAATGAATAAGATTTAAATCAAACAAGTTACACTTTTTCAAATACGATTTTTTGATCAAATCTGTTTTAAGATGATTTGTGACTGCTCTGAAAATCAGTAGTGAAAATAATTTTCATAATGGGACGAAATTAAACATAACTTAATATCAGTTCAAGCACGAAATAGTAAAAATTTTAAAGAAAAGAGGATGGTGGAATTCCAGATTGGAGAAAAAGTGTTAGTTAAAGATTATAGAAGTGCAAAAAAAAAATTTTTGACTGGAAAATTGTAAAAAAATTAGGAAATGTTATGTATTATGTGGAAGTGAGCGATTTGTGATTCACTAATTAGATTACAATATTAAGTTTTTGTTAAGCGGGGAGGAATGTAATGTTTTAGAAGAAATATATGTTTTTATTTGAATTAAAATTGTATCACAGGAGGAGTCTGAACCCTAAATATTTTATTGTTTAAAGAAATCCAATCCAATCCAATTTTTGGATCGATTGTTTAAAAAATGAGACAAATTAGATTATAATAGGACATATTAAAAACTTGCATTTTTTAAATCCATTCTAAATATTTGGAATATCAGCTTATTTTTAATTAACTATAACGTTAACTAAGGCCTGCTTAATTATTCAAGTAAAACTTCTTTGAAAGCGTTATTTTTCAAGAGGTGCAATGTTTCATGACGCAAATGCAACATATCGTGACATGAAACGCTTCACCAAGCGTTGCATTCAAGGAGAGTGAAGCAGGAAAAGAGAAAGTAATGTGGTAGGTCGTAACAAGGTTGTGGGTCGTAATCGTAATACGTTTATTTAAATAGTTAAAATATATTTTCTATCTTTGCTCGAATCTAAGATATTTTGAATAAACTTTATTCTTAAATATAGTTAAAAATATGCCTACCTTATTAACTTGTGTAGAGATTGTAACCTCTCCAGTTCGACCATCTTCAACTTTTTGTTCGATATTCTGAGTAACACCATCCCTATCCTTAGTAACAACCTGTTTAGTAGTAGTTTTAACAATAACAGGCGCCCCTTTCTTAGCTCCCTTAACATTTAAACTAGCCAGATCCTTCAAATTATCAGTTCCATATTCATTCAAATCATCGTCGCTGCTTTCATCGCCAGAACTAAATTCATCATCACCTGTCTGAGTATATGTCTTTACCTTCATTTTAGTATCTTTCAAATCAGTAAAATGTGATGGATCAATTTGTGCGTAATTCAAAATCATTTCACCAGTAACTGGATCTCTTCTAGCAGTGTGAGGATCAATATTACCAGTTTGTGGATCAATATGACCCCATTCAGTATGAATCTTTCCTGATAAAGGATCGATTTCTCCGGAAAGAGTCAACACTGCTGTTACTTTAGTATTGGCACTCCTTACTAACGGATCATTAGGATCAACTTGTATGACTTTTCCAGTTTTGGGATCTACCATACTATACATGTACACGGTTTGCGAAGAAACGTTCAAGATTTTTCCAGTTTTCTTATCAATTTCGCAATCTTTGGGGTCAATTTCCTTAATTTTACCAGATGAATCGGATTGCGAGATGAGATAAACGCGTACTATAATCAATTTTCCAGTTGTTGGATCAACTTTACCATATTTAGTATAAATTTCACCAGTCTTAGGATTAATTTCACTGACTGAATATAAAGGTGCTCCGGTTTCATCAACTTGACCAGTTTTGTTGTATACTTGATTGCTTTCGGAATCGATTACAGAATTTGTTGGATCAATTTTGGCTTGTTTCATTACAGTTCCTGATTTTGAATCTAAATATCCGTAAACTGTGATTATGTAACCGGTAATTGGATCGACTTGTCCGGTTGAATACACTTCCCGTTTTGTGATCGGATCATGGCGCTCGTACGTCCATACTTGATTGGTTTTCGGATCAATTTTAACATTTTTTGATTGTACGGGTGCAATTTGGCCATCGCTACCAATTTGGGGTTCCTTTATAAGGACGGAAATAATACGGCCGTAATTATTATCAGGTTTTCCTGATTTGGGATTTGGAAGACCTCTGACTATTAATTGTCCAGTTGATGGATCAATATTGCCTTGTTTGATATCTTGCTTTCCAGTTTTGGGGTCGACAAATGTGATTGTTCCATTAACGGGATCTATTTGGCCATATTTAGTATCAACGGTGTGATTATTGGAATTGTATAATCCGGTCGAAACATCAGCAGTGACATTTTTCATATCAATTGTATTCTTTTTAGGATCAATCTTTCCGGTAAAAGCAACAACTTGCACTTCAGATTCGACTTCATTGCCGACTTTAATGAATTGTCCCAAACCATCATTCACAATTCCAGTTTTAGGATCGATGACTCCATTGTTAATGAAAATATTACCGTCGGCATCTAGTTGTATTGGTCTTGTTGTTTCTTTTCCAGTTTGGGGATCTTTACTGGTGATTCGCATCAGTTTTATGTTGATGACTCCATATTTAGTTTCGATATCACCAGTTGCGGAATTGATTTTGGCCTTGCTTGAATCCATTTGTCCATTGTTGATGTCAATTTCATTTGTGGTTGGATTTTTCTTGGCTGTGATTGTATTGATTTCTACTACCGGGTCGTTTTGTCCAGTGATGCTGATAATTTGTCCGAGCGATGAATCAATTTTTCCGGTTTTAGGATCGACCACATCATCGGTGATAGTGATTTGACCAGTGTGGTCATTTAATTGTGCTGTTTTGGCATCTACCTTTCCCGATTTTTGGTCGTTAATTATCAATTTATTATTTTTCGGATCCAATAATCCATATTTAGTTTCAATCAAGCCAGTGGCTGGATTTAAATATCCAGTTGTTTCTTCAATTTGTCCCTTTTCCATATCAGGTTTACCGGTTTTAGGATCAATTTTTGTTGTTATAACGGTGATTTTGATTATTCTCTTTTTGGGCACTACTGGGGTTGTGGGATCTTGTGCTTGTTTCAAGCCAACTACTGAGAATACTTGTGCAGCCGATGGATCAATTTTGCCCGTTTTCGGATCAACCACTTTATTACCGGCCGTGTAAATTTGTCCAGTTGCATGATCAACTCTGCCTTCCACTACGGTTGATTGTCCAGTTGCTGGATCACGTGTTATTATTGATCCTGTCTTAGGATCTACCATACCATATTTGGTTTCGATAAGGCCAGTATTTGGATCCAAAATACCAGTAATTTGTTCTTCAGTTGCTTTTTCCATATCAATGTGCCCGGTTTTGGGATCTTTTTTGTATGTAATGACCATTATTCTGACAACTCTGTTTTTGGAGGGCTTTTCAGCAACAACAGTCTTGGCCGGTGAAGCTGCTTTAATTGGTGTAGCTACCTTATCTGGAGTAGCTGCTTTAACAATTGTAGTTGCCGTTTTCTGTGGTGATGTTTCCCTAACTGGAGGCACCGGCTTGGTTTTAATTGGAGATGTTTTTGCCAATACGGCAGCCGGCAATTTTTCAGAAATTGGAGTAGTAGCCGGTTCTTTCCTTTCCTCTTCCAATTCTTTAATAGTTGGTTGTTGTGAGGTTATGTTATCAACAATTGGTTCTGTGATATGTACCGATAGAGCTCTACCATAATGATTGTCAACCTTTCCAGTTTTCGGATTAGTAAATCCGCCTTTGAAAATCAATTCACCGGTGTTGGGTTCAATAGCACCATGTCTAACATCAGCTTTGCCTTTAGCATCATGAACTTGCAAGGTTTCAGCGATTGGGTCTAATAATCCATATTTTGTATAGATTATATTCTTATCAGGATCATATAAACCACTGGAAGTATCAGATGTTGAAACATTTTTAGGATCAATGCCACTTTTCTTATCAAGTTTGCCAACATATGTTGTAATTTGTATCTCTGGTTCTACTTCAGAACCTACTGTAACTACTTGTACCATGTTAGGATCTACCTTTCCAGTTCTAGGATCAACAACACCTGATGTAACAATCATTTTATCATCTTTATCGACCTGTATTGGGCGCTCCATTATAACTCCAGTTTTTGGATCCCTGGTTGTTATCTTCATAAGCTTTAAATTAATAGTTCCATTTTTAGTTATGATTTCTCCACTTTGTGGATTGATTTTACCATTCGTGATTTCTGGTCGGCCATTTTCAAAATCAATTGTACCTGTTGCAGGATCACGGCGAGTTGTAATGGTGGTAACAACGACCACTGGATTTTTAGGATCAACCACATTCATAACCTGCGAATAAGTTGGATCGACTTTTCCGGTCTTTGGATCAACAACATTGGAATTAATAAATATTTGCCCGGTAGTTTCATTCAATTGAATCGGCGATATAACAGTTTTACCTTTAGGATCTTGTTGGACAATTTTCTTATTAAATGGATCAATTTTGCCATATTTAGTTTCAATTATTCCACTGAGAGGATCAACTGTTCCTGTTAACTTTTCAACAGTACCCTTCTCAGTTTCAATTTTTCCAGTTTTCGGATCTTTTTTAGCAGTGATAACTAATATCTTTACAATGCGTTTCTTAGGTACAGGGTGCGATTTTAATGCATACGGTACTAAAGCAGTCTGTGAAGTCGGTTTATCACCAACGATGGTAATAACCTGTCCTAAAGCTTCATCCTTTTCTCCAGTTTTAGGATCTATAATAGGTCCCCAGAATGTCAATTGCCCGGTTGTCTTATCGTGTTTACCTTGCACAGTTTCAGATTTGCCGGTGGAAGGATCTGTAATTGTAATAGTTCCCTTTTCTGGATCAATTAAACCATATTTAGAATCAATTTCGCCGTCAGCATTTTGTAAACCAACTGATTGATCAACAATACCACTTTCTGTAATAAGTTGGCCAGTTTTAGGATCCTTCTTGCAAACTACTACCATTAACTTTACCAATTTGCGATCTTTATCAGCAGGAGAAAGTGCTTTAACACTCTTAGTTGGGCTTGCTGCGGGCACCTTTTCAGGTGCAGCTTCAACTACTTTTTGAGCTGGAATTGGAGCGGCATCCACCGATTTTTCTCTGACTTCTTCAATAATTTGATCTTTAACAGTAGGATCAATTTTTGGCTCAAGTAAAACAACTTTAATAGTTCTTCCATAACTATTATCAGCTTTTCCTGATTTTGGATTATACAATCCTTTGAATAGTAAATGTCCGGTGGCTGGATCTCTGATTGCTTGCTTAGTTTCAGCCTTGCCACTCTTCGGATCCAAATATGTCAAAGTCTCATTGATTGGATCGAAAACACCGTATTTAGTGTAAACTTTATTACTATCTGGATCATACAACCCAGTGGATTCTTCAGATGTAGCGCCTTTTGGATCAAGCCCCTTTTTATTGTCAACTTTACCGGCAACTGAAGCTACCGTAACTTCAGGGTCACTCTCATTACCAATTTGCAAAATTTGGCTCAAATTGTCATCCCTCTTTCCTGTAGTTGGGTCTGTAACTCCGGAAAGTATAATAATATTGTCTTGGGCATCCAATTGAATTGGTCGTTCGATTAATTTTCCACTGGTAGGATCCCTTGATATAATTTTCTTATTCTTAACATCAATAGTTCCATATTTAGTATGAATATTGCCAGATTTTGGATCAATGCGCCCATTGGTGGTCTCTTTATGCGCTTTGGTAGGATCTAATTGACCAGTTTTAGAATCACGCTTTGCTGTAACAGCTGTGATTGGAACAACGGAATCTCCGTGCTCTCCGATTGTAATAATCTGCCCAAGATGCGAATCAACCTTCCCAGATTTCGGATCAACGACACCATCTTTCAAAACAATTTGTGATAAATTCTCATCAATTTCAATCGGACGGATTTCAGATTTACCTTTCGCATCTTTATGCAAAATTTTCTTATTTAAAGGATCTATAAGACCATATTTAGTATCAATTTGACCCGAGACTGGGTCCAAAATAGCATCGAGATCTTCGCTAGTACCCCTTTCAGCTTCAATTCGGCCCGTTTTGGGATCTTTTTTGGCAGTAATGACTCTGATTTTAACAATACGTTTCTTAGGTATTGCCACTAATGAGCTTGGTGTGGCTGTTTGTTCCTTTCCGGAAATTGAAATAATTTGACCCAATGAATTATCTTTCTTGCCAGTTTTAGGATCAATTACAGCACCATGGGTTACAACTATTTGTTTAGTTATCGGGTCAATAGTTCCTTGCACCACTTCCTTTTGACCGTTAGTTGGATCAGTTATAATGATAGTACCATTTGATGGATCAATTAAGCCATACTTAGAATCAATTAGACCGGTTTCCTGGTTTTGAGATCCATTGCTAGTATCCCAACTGGATTGTTCTAAATCTAATTTTCCAGCTTTGGGGTCTTTTTTTGCTGTTAGAACGAATAATTTAACTGGCTTAGTCTTTTTTGTTTCTGCTACAACTGCAGGAGCAACTGGTGGTACAACTGCTACTACTTTCGGTTTATCGTGTTCTTGCGCGTATTGTTCACCTGCAAGGAATGCAGCAGTGTCATCTTTAGGATCGGGTAAATGATATCCAGCCATGATTGGACCAGTAGCTCGGACAGCCGTCGGTGACAATTCTTTGCTTTTAGCTCTGACTGTATCTTCTTGACCAGGAGCATAATTGAAAGCCAAACCAGTGGCACGTATTGGAGTGGTTGGGGATTGTTGATTTTCAGGTTCAGAGGTAGGTGTTACTGGTTTATCATATGAGAAGCCGCGTGTGAACGGTTTCCTTGGAGATTCTTGTCCTTCAGATGTTTCATAATTATAAGGTTTTGTGTAACCGGGAAGAGGCGATTCCAAAGGCCTCTCTTGGTCTTCTTCGTTTTCACCTTTGACTTTCTTTTCCTTTTCCTTCTTATCCTTTGGCGATTTCTCGCGTTTTGAACCAAATGATAGAAAACCAGTACTCTGTTTCAAAAGCACATGCAAATATATAATAATAATGTCATGCAGAAACATTAATTACAACAATCACAAAATGTACTTCTTTTTTTCAACATCAAAATATTTACTAACTACGTACTCAGTGACTAGTATTTAATTCACTTCTACAACTAAATCAACACATTGATTTCAAAACTCTACTAAAATATTTGTACAATATGCTATAAACTTTGTGATATTGAGTGTGGTAATCATATGAATACAAATACAGTAGATTCCAGAGTATGGATTCACACTTCTAAACCATAATCGTGTAGTCCATTCGCGTTAATTTAACAGGATATATTTAATTAAATGCCATGTGCACTCTATATAAAATAGAATCTTCTTTGAAACTTTTCCATGACATACAAGCACATACAAGTCTGTTTTCTGAATATGACGCGTCATTTTAATGCTTCATAGGGCAAAGACCGTTAAAAAATATGCCAAACAAACGGAGACTATCCAAGAAACAGCCGCGCGGAATACAACAACTACATAAAAATGAAATTTATTGGAGAGATACTGCAAGGACGACTATAGCTAATTTTCCGTGTAAATGGAAAACGCGTTTGTAACTTTGTTCAAGTACATCTATGAAAAATCATACTTTTACATGCGCAAACGGTCATTAATTTTTTAGTTACTATATAGCACAACCATGCATAATTCTTGGTGCACTATTATAGGTACACTTTCCAGGCTTTACGTTGATGGAAGCATCAAACCCAGGGCACCTTTAATGTATCATTTATTATCATCGGAGTCATAGTATGCATATCATAATACCCTCCAAAAGGCATAGTGAGTAAAATCACGTCCAAAATTCTGTCGCTAATTGCATCTCTATAAAGGTCCAGCCACTGGAAACTGGCGATATCAGCAAATTAGAAAATGTAAAGAAAACATCAATTTAAAGAAAACTAATTTGGACGCCTTTCTAAATATTGAATCGGTATTTGATAATAAAACCTTTACCTTCATTAGCATGGCAATAAACAGACGAAGAATAACACTGTTCCTCCAAAATTGTTTCACCATAAATCTCAAATATAGTATTGAAAAAATTACATTCGTTACAAAGATTGTAGGCGCCAAGCTCGCTGAATGTTAGGTTTTTGGCAAATCAACCTGTAAAGATTGATATTGACAAAATCGCTGGAGGTGTACTTTTTACGATAGCCTACGCTAACTATACTATCTTTGACACCGAAAGGAGATCGTGTATAAAAGAATGAATGAACTATCGGTAAACACAAGTAAAACGGCAATTGCCTCTTTATAACACGACAAAATATCAGATGAAAAAACTTGAAGATGTATGTATGAAGCCATGCTTATGATGACCACGAGAGTAAAATATTTAGGATTTAAGGTTATCGCTATGGTGTCCTTTCAAGTAAACAAACCTTATGCGCGATAGCATGTGAACAGTAGAACAAGCATCTTCTATTAGCTGTTGTTGATTGTGTGCGTGTTGTGGGCCGGAAATTTAGAATTGCCGCGTCTCTAGGCCCCACGACCATAACTTTTACTCTATTACAGTAAACGAACGCTCCAAATAAGCCTCACTTATGGAGTCCATCTCTGTGTGTTTGTTCAACTTCTTTCTGATTACGTCCTGTCCGCGTGCATTTTGATGAAAAGTCACTTGAGGACTGATACCTAATATGACAAGATGGTATATTCGATAGCAACTAAATCCATCATCACATACTAAGCTATATAGTAAAAATACCAGCAACAGGAATACAACTACTAAGCTAGCCAAAGTAAAATATGCCATGTTAACTGACAAAATAAATAATAATATCATAGAGTGCACCAGAGTGATTGAATAGCAAACAAAAACTTTAGAGTAATGACAAAGAGGTCCTAGATGAAAGATGTACTGATTAGTATAACTAGCGTTACCAAACCGCCCTCTAGAGAAAGTTCCTACTCCTCATAAGCAAACAAAAGAAAGGAAAAAGCAAAGACCAGGCAAAAGTCCCTTGCAACATGGGAGAAAAAATAGAAAGACCTCAGTATGGGTCAACAGAAAACTTGAAAAATTGTGGAGAATATCCTCACTCGCTTTCTGGAAAATGAAAGGTCCTTTGGTTAATTAAATAAAAATAATTGAAATTCAAATGCTAGTATAATTATTAAGATTATGGAGGAAAGTAAGAAATCGGAAGAGTAAGCAAATGGAAGCAGCATAAACTAAGGTCGGTTGAAGCAATGCCGAGTGGTAAATTCTACACCAGCCGGCAGAAACACGGACTTACTGTGACATTGGTGGCCGATCTAACCACCAGAGTATTCTTTCGCTAATAAAATACCGCTGAGAAAAAAGTATACAAAAAAGTTGGGCATAAAGCAGCCAAATTTCTGGTACATAAATGGACAAACACTAAAATAGCACCGGACCTTTCATATACGAAGACAAATAACGGGTAGGCACATTACAATATCTCTAAAGGCCCTCTTCAGTATGGCCTATTATGGGCCACTAGAATGCTCACCATGATGGCCACCATTAATGATGGTCAGCACGAACCTTTACATACAGTGGTATAGTAGATGTAGTACAATATAGGTAGCATCATGGCCTCCTTTGATGTGTGTAGTTAGACCATATCTTGCCATTACCATCTCCATCATCCACCACTTACGGCCACTACATGCCATCGCCCCTCTACACAATGGTGATGGTTCGCAGTGGCCCATGTTGGGTCATAGTGAAGCGGGGCCTTTAAGAATATGCCTCTGAAAGCGCATTTGTCCGTCATAGTGTGACGCAGCGATACTTTTTAACCTTTTCTCCTGGAGTTGCATGTATATGTTTGTCAAGACTTGCGGGACGCAACATTAAACATAATTTTAGACAGTGGCCATTTTCTTAAGTCTTCCATTCAAAATTTGTTTTGAAGACCTGGTTGGTACTGCCTACGTCCGTTTGCAGTTACCGATGACTGTTCTCGTGCATCTAATAATTTTAAACTTTTAGAAACCAATATTTGTAAAAAGCAAAGAAATAATCCAAAGCACAGTTGCAAAATAACACAAATACCAGACACTGCGGTCTCAAACATATGTCTAAATTGAACAAAACTATGACCCGGATGATGACGTAAGAAACTTCGCAGCATCTGTTGTGAGAAAGACAGACATAACCAACGCACGGCTAACTTTAATAAGCATATGTTAATATATCCAAGGAGAGCTTAATATAATCTCTTTTCAAAAGCTCCTGGACTTCATAAAAGAAACAAAATTGCTAAATGAGTAAGATGTCAGAGATGCGCAATATGACCACCAGGGCACTTGACAACCTACACTTGACAAACAACCCCAGGAAAGTATTTACCAATTTAGATTTGAAATCGTATAAACGACTCATAAGAGATTTGCGTTACTAACGTAAATACTACGCCAAAAAGAAAGCCAATGAAACCATATTTCATCATCATTGCTGGTTAAATATATATTAAAATAACCTGGAATCTACTGTATTTTATTATGTAAAGTTAGTCAATTTCATTTTTAATTCGTAATTAATTTCTTACCTTGGGTTTTTCTTTACTGGGAGATTTTTCATTTTCTACACTAGAATTCAATTGAGATTCATCGGCAGTACCATTTTGCTCTGAAGGCGAATTGATATCTCTGTTCTCCTTATCCTTGTCATCCTTTTCTTTTTTCTTATTGAAGAGGCCACCGGGTGGTAAGACAGATACTCCTCCCACAGGTTTCTGCTTGAAAATAATAAAATGGGTAAGCCAATTGCAATGCTGCTGATGCAAAGATATAAAAAAGAAAGCTGCTCGTACGTACACTGCTGCACATACTGAAGACTACTTACTGCAAACTCAATACATACGACTAAATAAAAGAGAAACTCAAAAAAACCCAACAAAATCTACAAAGATTGCGCTGTGAAATTAATTAATGAGGCAAGTTCAGTAAAGAAGAAGAAGCATTATTTGTTGAAAGAAAAACACCTTCTGGTTCTTATCAGCGTCGTAGTCGCCTTCCACTGAGCTGTTGGAACTGTGGGATGCGGTTCCAATACTGCCCCTCCGAGCCAGCTAATATATCATAAATTTACAAATTTGTTTCTCTACAGTAGTGGTTATAATATTGTAATAAAAGCTCACCTTATCTTTCTTCTCATTCTTTTCCTTTTCCTTTTTATCCTTTTCTTTCTTTTCTTTAGGAGATTTTGTTTTCGCGGGACTCATGTTGTCGATATCGGGGATGTGTTCAGGAGGGTGCGGCATCGTATGGCGTTTGTTGCTTTCGTTATAATTATCTTCTGGAACAGTGCCTCCCAAAGCTTAAAATTCAATACAAATTATTTCTATTTAAAAAAATGTAAAGATTAAAAACTTACGATCCATGCTACGGGAAGCCAATCGTCTGCCAGATAGAGATCGTTCGAACTGCGGCGGTTGTCGTTCAATTGGTGTGCGTTTGGTCTCATAATGAGTTCTTCCAGAGTATCTAAATTTGGACCCCAATCTTGGAAACAATGAAGGTTTCTGGTTGGCTTCGGGTGACATCATTCTGAAAAACGTGTGATGTTCCACACAAGTTTTCCACAACTTTTTGGCAGAGCGGTGATTAGCCAATTTGAATCCGATCGTCGATTCGAATTGTTCAAATTCACCCGGCCGGATTTTTATGTAGAAATTATGACGTTTATAACTAATTTTGAGTATTTTGGGCCATGCAAATCGGTTAATTCTAAGGCGATCTCTGTATACAAGAAGACCGGAAGCACATACTCCTAACATTATATCAACACCCTCGGAATCTTTAGCTGGATGTAAATCGACGCCGTACATTGCTAATTTTTTCGCGTTTTCTAAATAATGTAATTCGGCCTCGGAAGGTGTTTGGCCCCTAAAAATAAACACAATATTGTTTTATTTGAATTCCATTAAATTTTATTATTCAACTTACTTGTGTGTTCTGTGCAATTCAATAACTTTGTCTTGTAATTCGGGGGTCTGATTAGGAGCAAATTTAAAGTCTTTCAAATAGGTTCGGCCCATTGTATCAACATCATAATCTCCCAATTCTGATTGGACTAAATATGAGCCCAATAAGGCGTGAGTCACAAATGAACAAGGTAATCTGTTATTTAGAATATCATTACGAATTTGTAAACACAGTTGGTAGCGAGTAATATCTTCCTGTAATTGAGCTGGATCAGGTGGGTAGAATTTCACTTCAAAATTGAACTGCCACGGTTCCGCTAAAAGAACATTTGAGCATTACTTAGCCACTTATTTTAAATTTATTAAAAATTTGTTTATGATTTGATTTAGAACGTTGTTGCTACTTACATTTCATAAATTTCGCAATCTTTTTTTCTAAATCCAACCAATTTCTTGGATCGTGGCGATCTGTGTATACTAAGCCAAAGTAATCTTTTTCGATGAGATTAATGGCATCACATACTTTGTTTAGAAGATCTTGTCCTTTTGCTTTTCTCTGAAAATAAAAATAGCGTTTATTACAAATTCTTTCTCACACTAAATTATTGTTTATTATATAAATTTAATTCTCTAGTATATCCATGGTGCACACTTTACACGGCAGCAATTTGCTGGTAAAAATTTTCAAATATTTCTACATTATTTTGTGCGCAAGTATTGTTATTACAATTATTGAAAACACCACCAAATTAACTTAAAACTACTTTTACAATTAATAAATTATTTTAAAAGCTATTATAAAAACCTGGATCTCAATTTTATTGAGATCCAGATTTAAGATCAATTGGGCAATAAAATTTTCAAACGCTCGATGAGCTGTCTAACATGCTTGTTTAATAATAAGAAAAGATACCTCAAGCAAAAATACGAAACTTAATATCAAAAATTCTGAGAAGATTAATAGCATATATGCTCTCTTCTTTCAGCAATACACGCTTAATAATTAATTAATCTTCTTGGCATCCTTGAGATAAAGTTTCATATCCTTTCTTGAGGCATCTGTTCTTATTATTGAACAACATGTTAAAGGTCTAATCAAGTGTTATGATCTCGGTAGGTATTAAAATTTTGTTGCCCAATTGATCCCAGAAATAGAATTGAAATCAAAGCTTTTACAATAGCTTTTAAAATAACTTATTAATTGTAAAAGTTATATTAAGTTTATTTGGTGGTCCCTTAATTTTGTCCCTAAGTGTAAATACAGTATAAAATTATTAATAGAATAGAATATTTCGGCAGGTTTATTTCGTCGTCGCCAACTCAGGTTGCTCAATTTTATATTAGAACAAAACACTTTTTAAACAATTAGCTTTGCGGAAAGCGAAGTAGTATTTTACGTAGTACATAGGTCTTATTTGTCAAAATTTGAGAATTATGTTTGATAACTTATAAACAAAAAAATCTGAACAAATTGATAAAAAGCTTTATTAAAAACATAATAAAAATTTCAAAACGCAGAATAGGTAAAAACGGAACACGGTACATTTTTTAGACATAAAACAATCAGTGTAAACATTTACAAAACAACTTTATAGTAAATAATAGACAACAGAATGTTTGTTTGATTGTATATGTTTTTATATCATTGCCCCTAAGTAAGCCGACGGCTTGTGATAGCGGGGTTTTGATGGGACCAACAGCTTATAAGCAATATTTTCTAATTGACAAATTTTTAATGAAAGCCGTTTTTTCTGTGATCGCTTTTCGGTTCAGTCCCGAGTCATTTTTTTTCATATCATGAGCAAATAAAAGCTGAGGCGTATTTTGAGTATTATAGAACAAAATATATCGATATTTTTTCGGTTCGGGTTTTCGTTCATGGGAAAATAATGGATTTATCCGGTTCAAAGCCCTAGTTGTTAGCTTCTTTAAAACAGTGTTCAATTAAAAACTGACCAATGCGAAATAGGCCAATTGATGTGCACAAAAATTATATGTGATTTATTCTGGGATTTATTCCTAGACTAGTGCATAGCTTGTGATTTTGTACTGCCATAAGAAATTATCCAAGATTAGAATCTGAATTTAATTTTCATAAACAATCGATTAAATTGGCATCAGTACTACTGATAATATTTTGTACAATAGTAAATTTCATCTCAACAAAGCTCTATAGAAACTTCTTCTTCAAGTGCAATTATTCCTCATCTGAGTAAGTGTTCTACACAAACGTGCGGGAACTACCATTAAAGGGAAGTTCCAAACCACCTATTTTAGAATTTTCCCGCCACTAGGGCTCAAACTGTCGGTTACTTAAGGGTAGGCGCAGAGTGGTGACTTACTATCGGCGCCGACAAGCTGGTTTCTTAAAAATAGGGTTGCCAGAAGCTAAAAGTGTTTTGTAATGTATGGCGGTGACAAAACAAATACGATTGTTGCTTATTATTGTTATAACAAAAATTGAGTTCTTTATTAGCTATATATAAATGATATTGGATTTCTTATTATTGGGTTACTTCCTTATAATCCTTATAATTTTAATATTGTTCTTTATTAATCTAATATTTAAGTAAAAAATACTTGTACATGTATTTTTTACTTAATTTAATTTTCTGCAATGTCGAGTTTTATAAGTAAGCCACTACTGTGCGCCTACCCTAACAGTGGATCACTCATAATGACTTAATCACGGCCACTCTACACATTGTTACACCAAAACGGTTGACAGTAGTTCAATTGAAATATTCATATATTTTAATATGAAATAACAAAAAGCAAAAGTTTCAGCCCGTTTTCAGGCGTAGAGCACTTTCATTTTTTTTTTAATAAAAACAAAGTAATAAATAGCAAAAAATCTCAAAATACAATAAAAAATTGTTAAAATGTTATCCAAAAGATCAAAAATTGTGTTGTTTAATCGGTTTGGCAAAACAACTAGACCCGAATCAGACCTAGTAATGTGTAATCATCCAAAATGCATCCAAACAGCTTTATCATTTAAAAGAATATTAATTGACAACAACATTGAGATAACCGGCAGTGAAGCAAAAGTGTTCCATTTAAAGCCTTAATGTGGTGTTCATTGTTTGCACGATTACACTCTTAAACTTTTTTGTTGTTATTCTGAGTGGCTCTAGGTTAGGTTGATTTCCTTATGAAATTGTTGTTAATATTTTTTTTCGTTCATACACTGGAACCAATTGAATCTTGAATTTCATAAAAATCGGTGTAAAAATAGTTGCGCTGAAAAATATAGTTTATAAAAATTAATAAAATATGTTTTGAATTGCTCTAAGATAAGGAGATAT
>JARJEC010114893.1:0-10188 GCA_030264575.1 Tachinus sp. AB-2021
TATATATATATATTGATTGATTTTTAATCATTCACATTTAAATGGCCAATTAAATGTGAATGATTAAAAATCAATCAATATATATATATATATATATTTAATCATTCACATTTAAATGGCCAATTAAATTATTATTTCAACGCTTTTAGCGTTCCTTTTGAGCATGCAAATGTATGTGAGGTAAGGTGAGTGCTTGGCTTACCTCACTTCAAAATTGGCTTGCTTAAATGGTAAATGTAATACTACTTACATGGGATTGGTTTTCTCATTTGAACATCTCAAAAGCGCTATCTATTTCATTTTGCTGAAACGTGTCTTAGGCGTTCTTAGCTCGAGCTTGGTTATTAACATTGCATGATTCAGAACGATGCAATTAACTTAAAAACGATATAAGAAAATGGCAAAAAATTTGATTATCATGTAATAATTACTTTTGCTAGGTAAATATTTAATTTTGTGCTAGCTTCACATTAGCACAGCCATGAATCAGAATCTGTGACTACCTTCAATTCGTTATGTCTGCAAGTTCAACATGTAAATGCACGCGTTTTACTCTTTACCATAGCTTTCAAGTTTCTTGTAGATTTTCTTTAAATAATAAGGAAATTTCTTACTTACCAGGTTAGTATTCTGCTGGATTAATTGCAATGTCGGGTTGTTGTTTTATATATACAATACATCAAGCAAGGTTGTTTAGGCACTGGTATTTTTTACAAGAATTACATTCTATGTTCCTCCATTCTAAACTTGCTTAATTAAGGACAAGAAGAATTCATTTTATTCTTTCTATCATTAATATTGATTATTATAGGTTGGTTAAGGTTAGGTTCTTTTGTATTTTTACAAATATATATAATTAACATAATTTTTAATGGAACTAAATGAAATATACATAATTATTGAAACTTATTAAAACATTTTTTAGATGAACGATGGCTGGAAATGTATATCAATTTAACATCAGTTTAAAACAAGAAACCTAAAGTTGCGGGCGAATTCAATTTTTTCAAATTGCACATTGCTATTCAAGACGCCATGGGATGGAAAAACGTTCACTTGCACCAGTTTATATGGATTAATCGGGTGACCAAGAAAGAAACAATAATCGGTAGGAAACGTAATTCAGAATATGATTTCCTAACTGTAATATCCGAGCACAAAGCTAAAATTGCCGACTACTTTTTATCGCCGAAAGATAAAATGGATTACGAATATGATCTAGAATTTTCGTGGTATCATGTGATTGTATTGGAAAAGATTTTGCCGGTGGTTGCAGGCGTTCAGTATCCCAAATGTTTGGCCGGTAGACAAGCTTGTCCATTGGAGGATTTTATTGCCCCGATGGCGATGAGAATTTTGATTTTGATGACTTCGATTTGAAACAACCCAAATTTGATCCAAAATCGATCAAGTTTAATGATCCCAAGAAACGTATTTGAAGGAGGCTTTGTTTTACAACATGACAGCTTAATTTTAGCATTGAGTAAAGAAATACGAATATATATTTCCTTACTCAACGGTTTTAGTCATAATCCAGGTATACATTCCACTTAGGTATTGCTTGATTTTCACGTGATTGAAGTCTTGATCTTATCTAAAGTCGGAAGTTTTTAGATCACAGAATTATATTATTTTATAGGGAACAATTATTTAATAAATGCTGTGATATTTTATATTATATCATATTTGCAACAATAATTGCTTTTGTATTTATTGTTTTTGTAAATATAAATTGTGTAACTCTTTTGTATGTTTTATTATCCTTTCGAATGAAGGAAATATAGTCCTTTACAACCCAAAACCCAATTATTTGTATTTTTCATAAATTCTGGTGTGCCGCACAAAATTTTTTATCCATAAAGTGTGACGCGAAGAAATAAGTTTAGGAACACTGGCTTAGATGAATTAAATTTTATAAAATTGTTAATGTAAGTTAAAGATATACAAATATGCAATTTTTGTTTATTTTTCCAACATGTGATTACACACACATAGATAATCACCTAACAAGGCAAAACTAGTTATAAGAATAATCAAACAAAAATCGCATATATTATTTGTATATCTTTACTCTAACCATTTTAGAAGAAAATATACATAAGTTGGCATATAACTAATTAAATTTTATTTAAAAGTAACCGATTTATGATAAAATTAAATTTTTTATAAATTAATTTAAATCAATAGGGTCTAAATTAATGTACTTCATTTGTTATAAATTGATTTAAATAAAATTGTCTTTAACATACGTATTGGGAAATTCAATTCAGTCATAAAGTAACTTTATGATTGTATTAATAAAAAACGGTTTATGAGTAATATAATAACATAAGAATATTTTTATAAAATATATTTATATAGCATTTGCCTAATGTTTTGATCTGCAGTTATTAGAGAAAGCATTTCTAATGTATAACTTTTACATAATGAATTATTATTTTTTTGGGATTCTAATATTAACTCAACAATACTCACATTGCCCTTCTGTACTGCTATTTGTAGTGGTGAGACGTTAGAAATTGGTTTGGTACATACACCTATAGTTAATAATAGTTTAATTAAATCAGGATTTCCAAAATGAATAAAAGTGGCGAGATCTATATTATTAACATCATTAAAACTAAGTAAAAGCATTTTAATAATTTTAACATTTTTTTTTTTCATAGTAGAATCCAACATTGAATTAATATCTACATCCTTAAATAATTTTGTTGCTAGCAATTTTTTAACACTTACATCACAATCATTCTCAACAGCTAATCTCAAGATTGCGATATTACCACCATTAGTATTAATTGGTCTCTCACTATTTAAAAATAATTCTACTATTTTATGATGTCCAGAGTTAGTTGCAAGATTAATAGGTAATTCTCCATTCAAATTTTTTACATACGAATGTACATATTTTAATAATTCTTTAACAATTATAATATCTCCATCTTCTGCAGCCACGTGAAGGGCCGTATTATAATCAAAATTTACACTATTTATTTCAATACCTGCCTTAATGCATGTTGCTATAGCACTCGTAAAATTTTTTTTTGCTGCAATATGCAGAAGACTATCCCCAAACGAATCATGCACATTAATATTCTTGCCGTGTTTTAATAAAACGTTAAACAAATCAAAACTTTTAAGATAATCCAACGGAAATTTTTTATCATTATTAGCAATATTCATTTCGGCATTATTTTCCAATAATAATTTTGTAACGTCAGAATAATTTTTTTCAATTGCGTAATGCATGGGCGTATTATTCAACTTATCTCTACAATTAATGTTGGCGTCTTTTTTTAATAACAAATTTACAACATTGCCGTGTCCATTTTGCGCAGCGCAATGCAAAGCCGATTCAAGATTAACATTCTTACAATTGATATTCGCACCTTTCGAAATAATCGTTTTGATTAAATCAACGTTACCTTCAATGGCTGCATAATGCAAAGCCGAATTGCCTTTTGCATCTTGCGAATTAACATTGACTTTTAACAAAGCGTCAATTTTATCGTTTTCTGAATTGTTTTTAAGGGCGCTTCTTTTTCCATTTTGTTTTCCATTGATAAGACTTGAAGTTATCAAACGAACCATTTCTAATTGACCGTTCTGCGCTGCAAAATAAAGTGAAGTACATCTCAGCATTTCTTCACTCGGTGGAGCAACATTTAATTCTGATATGTATTTTACGACATCTCGATGGCCATTCTGCGCCGCCAAATATAATGCCGTGCAATAAACTATCCCTTCTGATAATAAGCTTGAGTTCATTGAATCCATCTGCAAATTTAAATAACATGTTGATTGCAAGGCTGTAAAAAGTATGCTTTGTTGTTAACAGCGATATATACATCACAGGAGTACTGCATGCAGTGTTTTAGTCAAATCGTAAAGACGCATTCAGTATGAAAGTAATATATAACACACTTAACGTATTAAATCATATAAGTTGTATTATTAGCATATCTTGCAAATATTTACGATAATCGTCAAAGAGATTCTTGCTTAATGTGGGGCAATTTTTTAAAATCGTACATAAATAGTGCTACATCACAATCTTGTAAAAAATAACGATATCTTCTCAAGAGGACAATTAAATTTCTCGGTTGTTTTATTTTAAGTTACAAATTACAAAACTAATGACTAGAAACTAGATCTTAAATTATATTTGGTTTTTTAACAGAGCACTTGTTTATTTTGCACGGAATTTTTTCAAATATAACCGATTAAAATTATTCAGTTATTCCCATCCAATGCATTGGATGGGAATAATCCAATGCAAGCAATACTGTAACTAACCATGTCACCAAAATGTACAAACCCACTTTGCAATATTTAGTATAAAATAAGTATACTTGACAAAATTGCAATTTTCTAACCTTACAAATAAAAAATCTGAGTAACTTTCAAATGCACAATTTTGCAATTTGTAGAAGAAGGGAATTATCATATATTTAATTTTATTACTAATTATTTACCTTCAATATAATGTACTTGTGTATTTATTTAAAGTAATCCTTTAATATTATTTTAATAAAATAAACAAATCTATTAATACCAGTTATCACTATAAAAACCCAGGTTATAAGTCAGTTATTAACAAGGATTCACACCAAAAATTTAGGAATTCTTTACAAGTGTTAATTACAATTTTAAGAAAAATGGAATTTACTAAAATCTAAATTTTTATTAAAATATAAACCAATTATTTTTTAGTGTAATTGAGTTTCTTAAAACTTTCCTTTTTAATAACATCATTCTATTAAGAATAAAATATATTGGAGCTTAATTTACAGCTTATTGCTTTCAATCAAATTTATAAAAATTTTAATTTGCATAAATCGGTTATTTTTTATTGAATTTGTTAAAGAACATTTTAAATTAACTTATTGTGATTAATAGAATTTTAATTTCCAATAAAAATGGAATCATTTTTGTAGAATTCTTTCCTATAAAATAATATAATTAATTCTGTAAACTAAAACCACAGAATTCAGATAAAAAAAAAACATAAATATACTTGAAAGTGAATATAACAAAACAAAAAATTCTTAAAATTCTAATGTAACAAAACAATAGGCTCTAATTTTAATCAGTAAATAAAATGTGGAAACAATATTTCACAAGAATTCATTTAGAAGTTTATACATTTCTTGGGATCAGTAAATTAGTCCGATTTTGGATCAAATTGGATTACTCTTGAATCAAACTTTTCGAAATCAAAATCGTCATCGCTATCAGGATAGTAATCTTCCATTGGACAAGCTTGTCTGCCGGTCAAACATTTCAGGTACTGAACACCTTTAACCACCGGCATAACTTTTCCAAAACAATCGCATGATCCCACAGAAATCCGAAATCGTATTCGTAATCCATTTTATCCTTCGGAGATAAAAAATAATTAGCAATTTTAACTTTATGCTCGGATATTATATTTAAAAACTCATATTTGGAATCATACTCGGTGCCGATTCTTATTTCTTCCTTGGTCACCCAATCGATCGTTGCAAACTAGTCTAAGTGAGCGTCTTTCTATCTAATGGCATCTTGAATCGCAACGTGCTATTCGAAGAAATTGTAATCACCCGGAACTTGTATGCGGCGCCATACTTTGGGTTTCTTGCTTTTTAAAGTGATATTAAATTGATAAACATTTCCGGCCATCTTTTGTTATCTTTATGTACCTATAAAAAATCATTTAGTAAGTCCCGATAAAACATGTTTTTCATTTAGTTTGTGTTGGAAATACAAATAATGTTTGTCATTTGTCAGTTTAAATTTGCCGCCATTTTTGTAATGTGTCATTCTCCCCCATCCCTAAATTGTAGCCTAGTCCAGGCTTGCTGTAGCAAGGCGTGGGGATACTGACTTGTAAATCAGATCTCACAGTATATAGACGTGTTTCTCATTTTTCTTACTGCTGCATCTTATACCGTTTGTATTCATACATGTTCATTTTAATATAAATTTTCAAACATCGAGTGTAAAGCTATTGTTTTTCTTTGTGTAAGATCTACGACGGGATTAACTTTACAACAGTTTTCTAAACATTTTCTAATGCCAGTGTAAATAATTTCGGCGATATAGAATCCTTTTGCCTTACGTCTTTGCAAAGAGGTATTTTATCAGTATTGAGTTCTTCATCGATTTTTATGTGGAAGGTTGCATTTTGGTATATGTCTTTTATAATTGTGGAGTACCTAGAATCGATTCTTGCGTCATCCAAAGCTGTTAGGAAGGCCCATGTTTCAATGCTAATTATGTATGTCCTCTTAATTTAATTTATCATTCCCATGTGATATGTTTAATTTTTTTAAACCCTCTCGTTCTGTCTCCCCAAATTTAGTCGCCCTAAGGCAGTTGCAATATTACTTCGGAAGAACAATAATTGTGTTTGCAATTCATTAGTCCTAAGCAACGGGATATTCTTCACTCAACAAGTTAGTCGGCTAATTTGTCCTGTTTTCCTTTATCTTTCAACATTAAATTAAATATGCACAACCGCCAGTAGCTCTTATAATTTATTAACCATGCAGTCTACTAAGTTGCTGCTGGGGCCACAACGTACTATCAAGCATCTTTGCCATTGCTTACGCTGACAAACTTACCACCCTTTTAATTAATAAGATTCGGGCAACCTGATGCAGCTTTCACTAAACACCATAGAAAGGCGGTGCATTAAAGTGGGGCTATCAGCTAACAGGCAAAACGGGGATCATATTTTTTTACAAAACAGCCATGGAAGTATTACTTACACTACCACCACTTCAAAGATTCGTGATGGCCAAGGCGATACAAGCAGAGTATAGACTACAGATAAACAAGCACGTTTCTAATCTTGGTACTCACAGGCAGAGTATAACAAATGCTAATAATGAAATCAAACTTAATAAATAATAAATTTAAAGGTTCTTTGATGTAGTTATACCGTTGCAATACAAGTGATCAAAAAGAAAATACACGGGCATAAGGCAGGAAAACGTCTGGTATACAGATGAGGGGAAAACTTAAAATTGCACTGGAGCTGGAATATATTTAGACAAACACCGGGGGATGCAGATAACTTTATACCTGGGCAAATATGCGCCAGTTTTCCAAGCCCATTGAGTGGTGCGCCAGGCACATAATAAAGTCGAGAGTTGAAATCAAAAAACAATTACCGTAATATGTGACAGCTAAGCAGCCTTATATGCGTTACAATTGCCCGCAATATAACGCAAACTGGATAAATAAATGAGAAGCACTGGCCACAAATAATAGAGTACCCCTAGTCTGGACAAAGAAAAACCAAGGTTTAGAAGGGACCAACCAGTTACCCAAAAAAGGAGCAACTGGCACCTTTATTAAACCAGAAGTTATTTATAAAATTTCATGCAAAACCGGAAAAGAATAATCCAAAGCAAACTTGCAAAGGAACTTCTGGGAAAACTGTCAGATGCATCACACAAGATTATTCTTAACAAAATATTCAAAAGGAAATATAGCATTTTAGTGGAACCAATCTGCTAAAGCTCACAAGACTTATTGCCAGACAATGTGGTCTTAACAAGCATAAATTGAGTATACAAGAAGATCTACTACTATGCTTGTAGGACAAAGAGACTCCGCAACATCTGCTGTGCGAATACAAAACATACAACATGCAACACACAGTTCACGTTTGTAAGCATATGCTAACCCAAAAGGAGTTGAAGTTCATCTCTTAGCAAAAGTTTTTGGACTATAGAAGAAACAGAACTGCTAAAGGTATAACACGTCAGAGGTGCACAATAGGACCGCAGCGAGGCTTTACAAACTACCTCAAAAAATTTCATACTTTGTTGCTTGTACTATTCTATTTCCTTTCTTATTATTCGTACTACTTTCTGAACTATTCCTTCATCGCTCGTTTTGATCACGATTTCTTCAAAACTGATTAGTTTCTCAGTCGCCGACAAAGCAACTTCTATACTGTTTCTTGTACCACAATGTAACTTGTCGTCAAAGATTCTCCCCTAAACCCTTTTTCATAAGTTTTATTTGCAGCTCCTTTATTATTTGTTTTTTTATTAAAATATTGTTTTTCTGTTTTCGTCATACTTTCTTTTCCAATTAGAGCTCCTCTTATTTGTTTCTTTTCTAAAACGTTTTCTAGTATTAAGAGATGCAAATTAAAAAGTTAAAAAAATAACAATGTAAATGACAACATTGTCGTAGACCTTTTGTTACTTTTACTTTGCACCAAGTTTTTTCACAAATCAATCTCATTTATTTTTGTTCCGATCCCATTCTTTTCATACACTTTCTCTGTCAACCGTATTATTTGCTATATTGACGTTGTCAATGAGAGCATAAATTAAACCATCCTTTTTCTTTAATGATTAACATATAATATAATTTTATGTTATGTTTCATCTTTTTGAAAACCAGCTTCTAGTAGAAACAACTTCTCTTCCATTTTTAGTAAAAAAAAGTTTACTTGAATTTCTTTATAATTGAATCTCTAAAATAATTATCTAGAAGACTATAATTTACAGGTGACCTACTAGTTACAGTGCCAGTTTTCTAAGTTTAATTGGATAATTGATTTGAAACTTACAGAGCGCTAGCCTAACACGCTAGGGGTCTATGGATAAAATGCTGACCTATGACTAAAATGCTAACTCTAGTTTATTTATATAGGTGCTTTAGAATTCACCTTGAAAGCCCATCAAAGCTTTACTCTTATCAAGAGCAATAACGTAAAATATAAATTAGATTTATATTGGCCAGATCAGACCAACCTGACAGCATTATTTGCAAATGTGAGATCTCTATAAATAATCTTATAAGCAACCAATTTCCCTAAATACAATTATTTTGGAATTGTGTAAGAAAAAAAAAGAGAAAAAATTATATAATTAAATGAGTTGGTCGTTAGTATCTGATAACCTTTTATAATGAACATTAGTCTTTCAACAGGTGATTTTAATAATAAGGTGAGTGATATGTTAAAGAGTTAGATGTTGTTTGCATTAAGGGATAATATTTGTTATCTGTCCACTGCTGAACGTAGGCCTCCTTCAATAATTCCATTTATTGCAATCTTGTGCAACTTGATGCCATTGCTTTCCTGCAGTCTCTTTGACGTCGTCTACCCATCTTTTTTGTGGTCTTACCACCCGCGACAGAGAAAAACCACAAAAAAGATGGATAGACGACGTCAAGGAGACTGCAGGAAAGCAATAGCATCAAATTGCACAAGATCGCAACAAATAGAATTTTTGAAGGAGGCCTACGTTCAGCAGTGGNTAGAGGTCAAAACCATTCTTATGATGTTTAAAAATATATCAAAGGGCAATTTGCACAAACTGGGTCCCAAAATTTGTTACTAAAGCCAAATTGAAGCTGCTTTTTTTGTAGTCGTCAATTATACGTGTAAAATAAAAATGATTTTCTGTATTTTTATCATTATCAATTAATACATTTAAAAGTATGCTATACTGATCAAATATAGTTGATACATCCCGATGCAGAAATGTTATCAGTAATGTTAGCAAAGAAATTGTCAATACAGGTTAATGTGTTATTAAAACAACATTATAGTTGTTGGTTGATTAATTAAAATACGCATATTATAAAACATCAAAATATCGAGACAATCATTTTTATTTCTGCATTCAGCGAGAGGTAAAAAATTTATATTAAAATCACAATCTAATACTATATTAAGGCTCGACGTGCCGCGACTAAAAGTTGGTTTTTGGCTCTCGGGGCTCAAACGATTGTGTATTTACTAATTAAAATTAAGAAAATTGCTTTCTTATACATATGAATAAAGCTTTAAACTATTCTTTTAATTATCATTTTTTCCTAGCAATTGAAATTAAAAAAAAAACATATTTTATATTGATTTTTAGGCATAAACAAAAACATTTGTTATGCAGATAATCAAAAACCAATTTCGATAGCCGGATAGATTGTTCTTTTCTAAACAATTCTCCCTAAATAAATATGAAATTAAATGAAATTTCAACCGATTGACTAAATAAAACTAAAAGATATTGTATATTTTCTAACAACTAGCCTAAATTTGGCATAGGCTCAAGAAACACCATGGGCGAGAACATGCTGAGTTATTTACAAAACGAACACCTTTACTGTATGAACACCTTCTATAAAAAACCACTACAACGAAAGTGGACTTGGGCGAGCCCGGATGGTAAAACAAAAAAT
>JARJEC010114901.1:0-16868 GCA_030264575.1 Tachinus sp. AB-2021
TAATACAAAATGAAATTTATAATAAATAAATTATAAAATACAATTGACAAATTCAACCATTAACTGGTGAGGTGGCTTAGACGGAACAAAAGTGGCGAGGTTGAGTCATAATCATCCAGGCCCTTTCTTTTGGTCAATTGTTATTTTTTATTATTGGATACTTAAAAAACTTAATTTTATTAAGTAGTTACTTTTAGTGTATTTTTACGTACCCACCTACAGATATTTCAATAAATAATGTTTTTAATACGCAATATTATAATCTTATTTTTCTTGATTTTATTCAAATAATTGATATTGAAATTTATACATTTGTGGAAAGAGAACAAAAAACATTTTATATAATAGAAAAAGTTTAGGTTTTCATTTGAAAAACAAAAGCTTAATAAGTCGTATCTTATACGAAAATTTTAATTTCAAAATACTGAAAAATTCTACCTCTTGAGGTCCTCAAAGTTTCCTTACGCTTAGCAGTGTAGGCAACTAAATAATACACACCTTAAAAATTATTTTAAATAATCAACACGGCAAAGTATCATTCACATACAGATTAGTGCAGTTTGGTAGTGTAGAATGTTTGCCTTCTGTAAACATACGTAAACGTTCATATGCAGATTAGTGTAGTTGTATATGTACAGCAGAAGCTAAGGTACAAATTTTCTACACTACACCACAACGGAAATTTTCTTACTCATTAAAACTGGGTAGTGAATTTGATTTAAATTGATAATAAATTTTTCAGAATTTTTAGCAGTGCGTTCAAGGAAGTGCTGTACATTGTATCAAAATAATTTGATTTATTTGATGATTTAAATTTGACATAACTTTCAGCGGCAATACTATGGCAAGTTCGATGGGTATGTTTTTACTATACTGCAATGCAACCACACTAATCTCTATGCGAACGAGTAAATTTTGTTACAATACAACTGCAAGCACTGCTGCACTGCAACTACACTAATCTGTATGTGAACTACTCTTAAGTCAAACTGGCAGATTAGCATTTGTTGTCTTCATGTCTTGCCTACGTTATAATTGGAAGTTTATTAGAAACTGCTAAATTACCAAACATATTTTTAATTTAAATTTGATCCATTTTTCAAAAGTAATTTATATTTATTTTCCATATTTCTTATTGTTAATTTTCAATAAACTTTAATTAACAAAATTAGTATGAAAACAGTACAAAATTTTGATCAGATATATAATAATAATAATTTGGAAAGATATTTTGGCTGGCTATGATACATATACGTGAAAAAATAAATATGAAATTATTTTGATCAAAAAAACTAATTGATTATGTAACTGTTTTTTATTTTCCTGTAATGATATGAACCAAAAAGTTAATTAACTCTTAGGTTCATATCCACGTTTTATTCTCATATCTTCAATTGTCATTTTCAGATAAACATTACCTACTACTAATTCAATTCTTATGTCAATTTAGATATAGGCCGGCTAATTTGCTATTATAAATCTCAACATCAATTAAACCAACCACAAATGCCGATTTTATAGAAATTTGATTGATCAAGTAATTCTTTCATAAAACGTTAAAATATATCTTGAAGTACTATGTCAAACCATATTGACATTTGATATTATTATTTAGAAATATTGTATTTGTTGTATTTTACCCAACTGCCATTATTTAGATAACCTCTATTTTTTGCTTTTTATATTTTCATTTTTTCCCAAAACACAGATGGAGGAAGCTTTATATAATGAATAGTCAAAATTCAGTGGCATTGTAAAGCAAAAATTCCATTTGACTTTGACTTTTTTCAGCGATTTTTTTTAGTACTTTTAATGTCACCTATAAATGACATCTTCACATGCAATTGGTACACCTGTTAAAATTTTTTGTTTATTTTTATACATTATTTATGTTTATTTTATTTATTATTTTCAGAGTCACGAGTTCAGCAAAGAACCGTCACTACAATGGGTTACAAATGCCATTGATACAAATTTATCTGCAACAGCAAGAGAAATATACCGCCAACTGAGACAACAATTATGGGCGGCCATCGAAGATGAAATTACATTGACCGAATGTGATATATACTCCTATAATCCTGATTTGGGCTCAGATCCATACGGAGAAGACGGATGTCTGTGGAGTTTCAATTACTTCTTTTACAATAAAAGACTTAAAAGGATTGTGTTCTTCACTTGCAGAGCAATCAAGTAAGCATTTCATAAACCAAACCACATTACATAATTAAATTGATTCATTTCAGTCCGATTTATGCAGTCGATTCGGGATTCGGCAGCGACTTTGCAATGGATGAAGACGAATTTGATTAATAATCATTTATCATTGTTAACGTATTCAAAATCAAAACTTTGAAGTATGTTTTTTTTTGTTTTCTATACTAAATGGGCAATTATATGTTTTACACGCCCAATCAATTTTAATTTTTAAGATTTGTGTCCACTATTTTATATTTGTTTCCCTTATACGTGGCACCCCAATAATAACCGAAAAATCTTTTGGTGAGAGCAAAAGTACAAATTTTCTTTACAATGTAGATGTAGAATATATATTATCACAAATAAAACCACCACATTCTATATATAAAAGATATTTTCTTTTATATATGCAGTGTTTTGATTCATTATTTACATAAAAGAACTGATTAAACTTTTATGTAAGCAATGCAATGATGATATTAGATATGTAAATGTTTAACATAGTTACACCAATGGTAAAAGGAGTGTTTTTTGAAAACAACTAGTTTTGCATCTCTATTTTAAAACGATACATAACGGTTCTCACAATTCTATTTATTTTTCATTTTGCTTTAGAAACGTTATATATAATTTCTGCAAATGGAGTTATAATAGTTTGTTATATAGGTAAGGTTAACTGTTTCAGTTATTGTTAGTGTAAGTGCTTATTCACAATGGGTTTTATGTATAAAATTGTCACAAAACTCCCTATCTATTAATAAATTGTCCACTAAATTTGAACCTTGTGCACATTCTATGTCTCATAAGCTATGCATGAAATCTTCATATGCAAAAATGTGCAATGTAGACATATATACATGGTTTCTCATATGTTATCTAAATTTTTTGTTTTAATTACCCATTATGAATAAGCCCCAAGAGTTGAATTGGTTTTTAGTATTTTATTCGATCTCAAAACATTTTGTGGAGAATTAAGGTGTTCTGATAAAATTTATAATTAAACGATCTTATATTTTTTGAATTCATTTTTAAAATAGTTTTAAGCACTAGAAATTTTATAATATCTAAACAAATTGTAACTAATATCATTTTATTATTAACAAATACGTAGGTTTTAAGATTGATCTGAAGAAAAATAAAAGTTATTACTAGTGAAATCTCCTTTCTATCCTAGGGATTATTGTATTAACGATTAAAATGAAGCAATTCTGGATGATATCAAGTAAGATGCATTTTTGTATTTCCGTTGAAATGGAACTATACAGCAAATGGATATTAATTATATGATGGGATTTATAATCGAGATAAATTTTTCTGGACTTTTAATATGCACAGATTTGGAAACATGAAACCTGAATTCAGCAATAAAAGGTAGGATTAATTTAACCCGTAACTGCTGTTTGCCGCTCAATTTGGCTTTTAAATATCTAAACTTATTTTTACCGCTATCGTTTTATAGTCACATATTTGCCCATCAGTGTAATTTTCCATGTTCTTGATGACAATCGGCTGGTTGAAGCACTTTTGTGTTCTAACTACGCTAATTATCTTTACTGCTCAATTTGACAGGAAATAGAGGGTCATATGATAAATTCCTTAATCAAAAAAAAAAAAACAAATTTTTAGCGAAATTCCTCCTGCTGATGGATTACAGAGTGAGACTAGTACACTTCAGAAACTGAAAATTGTATAATTTGTGTCCTTGGAAAAAACAAAAAGCCTCGCATGGTTACATAAAATGTCAATCAATCTGGCTATTCACAATATTCAAGACATATTTTCTTAAATTGTGTTTGATTTTGTTTTTTTGCAACACTATTAAATTTTCATGAATAAATAGCCTTTTGATTATTAAGAATATACTTGTTTTTTTATATATATATATTTAAGGAAAATTTTAAATAAAAATAACTATATCTGATCTTTGATGCAATTAATTAATGAAAAATATGGCGCAGCTAAAATAGGCTAGCAGCAGTTACGGCTTAGGTAGTAGTTAGCTATCCCTAATTTGTCTTGCTATAAACCATCCATCAAAATATTACCTGTTTTTCTGTTTTGTTATAGTCTGTCTCTATAATGCAAATGACGAAAGATATGGTGATTTCTATATTTCCGACAGTATCGTCGTATGTGATTGAAATTAGCATCGGTGCATTTTAGTGTAGTGTAGACAAGAATCCTCAAGCAGTGATTCCAATTTAGCAGTTTAAATTCCGGGGGTCGATCAAAAAAAGTCATCAATAATAATTGTTAACAAAAAATTATCACAAAATCCCACAAAATGATTTTTGAAGTCAAAGTGAGTGGTTGTGTGCTATTCTTGTAAACGGCAAAGGAAGCTAGACTAACTGTCCAAAATAACCAGTAGAATTTACAACCAATATCACAACGTCTATCTGGCCATAGAATCAAAATTATTAAGTTAAAAGTTTATAATCAATTATCCAAATCCACAGTTACAAGCGGCAACAATCAAATGCATACAATTGTCTCTCATAACTCTTCATAAGAGATCATCACTGCACCTTGGTGATTTCCGCATCACATTAAAACAAAAATGAACCAAATAATTGATTAACGTGTTTAGTCCCACCGCAAATAATAATAAAGTCAAATAATAAAATGATTTTTGGTTAGTTTTATTTGTAATGGTTGACAATAATGAAGACGGGTCGTTATAAACTCTTTTCTCTGTTTTGGCTGTTAGAATCACTCATTAACATATCAGAAATTATGCTAATATAAGTTTAATTGTTTAATGATTTTTAGTTCTATTGATTTGTAATAGTTGGCACACCATCAAAAATAATGCTTGAATGAGCTTCATTCATTTGCACGGGCTATATCTATTTCATTGTTCCTTTCAATAATAATATTTTTCAGCTTAAAATCACATAAACTGCAGTTTTTGAACACTTGTAGCAAAACAGTTGAAGTCATTAGATATGTCTTTACCTTGATTATATTGTTAATGTTTTTCAGACTGATCGGTTTAACTTTAAAATGTTTTTTTTTTGTCTCCAAATTGCTTTTGGCACTTGAAATTGGTATCTGGAACACTTAAAGTATTGTGGTCTAAAAAAATGTTTCACATACTTTCCAATAGATCTAAACATAAATTCTTTGATCCTGCTTCTAAATTGCTTTTTGTGCCCCAAACTGCTTGTAGTTGTTGGTTTTAAGCACAAGTTAATAAATTGAAGAATTTGATTACTTTAGCATCTAATAACTACTTTTAGATGTTTTTCTAATTTTGGGTTATGGAATCTAGTCTTCCTGTCTTTGGAATCCATTGTTCACATTGAAACTGCTATTTTTGTGACAAACGACAAAAAACTACAAATTAGTTTAAAATGTTTGGCTAACTTCTGGATTTTAAAATTGCATTTAGAGCTTTAAAACTGCTTTATTTGGCCACCAGCCATAAAAGTCTGTACAGACCACAGGTAAGAGTTATTTTTTTGTGTTTTGTTAACCATTCTGTGCTTTACAATCAAATCTTCCTGTTGTTAAATTGCATTCGGACCTTCAAAACTACAATTTTTAGTCACCAACTACGAAACAGTTAAAAACTTTACATAGATCAGAAATAATTTTTGGATTATTTATTAACCATTCTGAGTTTTGGAATAAAATATTCTTGTTTTTAATTTGCTTTTAGAATCTCCAAACTAATATTTTATTCATTTGGATACAAAATAGTTGCAGTTTTTGTAATGACTGCTACCAAAAAAACATTTTTATGTGTTTTACCAACTACCCCGATCTTTAAATTTGTGTCTCTACCTTTCCAAATCCATTTTGACCTTCAAAACGGCTTTTATATAAAGTTATAGTCCAAAAACATTTTACACCTTGTTACGTTATGTTTATATATTTTGCCAAGAATTCCGCGGTTTAAAAATGTTATTTTTCTGCCTCTAAATTGTCTTTAGAGCTTCAATACTGTCAAAAATTAGTATTTTTTATAAGAACTACAATTTTTCCGAAATATATTATTTATAGACTACGTTTCGGAGGCTTGAAATGCCTAATTTCAAGCCTCCGAAACGTTTCTTACTTTTAAATTGTTGTTGTAGTTTCAAAATTGCATTTTCTCTGCATCTATAGATGGTTTTGGATTTTATTGTCTGAAACCTAATTTTATGTTTTGTTAGCCAAGGTTTAAAAGCCCTTCTAAGTTTTCTTTGCAATTTCTATTATCTATGTTTTTGTGAACCAATTACATAAAAGTTGAAGTTGGTATAGAAATTGTTATCTACAAATCATTTTTAGATGTTTTAGCAAATATTTCAAACTTTGAAACCAGGTCTTTCTGCCTCAAAATTGTTTTTAAAAGTTCAAAACTGGCAAAAACATTTTCACACAGCAACCATAAAACAATTAAAGCTTTTGTACACATTAAGTATTATCCATTCTTTTTAGGCAGTTTTCCTACAATTCTGAGGTTCCCACTTTTAAATTGGTTTTGTGGCTTTAGAATTGCTTATTCTGTGCACCAATTACAAAATAGTTGGAAGTTTTTGATAATTTTCTAGTCTCAAATTCAGTTTTAAATATTTTGTTAGCCATCTTGTGGTTTACAACCTAGTCTTCCTGAAAATAAAGTGCCTTTAAAGCTTCAAATTTTGCAAAATTTGTATTTTTGGCTACCAATTGCAAAACTATTGAAGTTTTTGTACAAATTGTTATTTATGTTTCCCTATTATTAGTATTTGTACTGTTGGGAAATAAATTATTATTATTATTATTATAAATTATTTTTAGATGTGTTGATTACCATTCTACCTCTTCGTGCCTTTAAATTGTTTTTGGAGCTTTAAAAATGCTGGAAAAAAATGTTTATGCAGCAGTTGCACAACAAATAAAGCAAATTAAATTTGTATCGTGAAAATTTTGTAATTTATATTGATATTGCTTGGCATTTTACGGCATTTTCTGCAATTTCGTGCATTTCACAAAATTTACGGACTCTATTTATTTTTATGGTGTTAGGAAAATGTTTCATGTTAAATGCTTTCTTCATAATTATTTTTCATTTTTAAGCAATTTAGAAGCGTTTTCCATGTATACATTTTATTTATTTCTATAAAATTTATCCCCGAACATATTTTCAAAATATGTTGAAATCATTTCATTTTTCTAATAATTCCTATTCATAAAAGAAAATTTAATTCATACCAGAAAGTGATTAATATAACTTGTTGCCATAATTTTTTTTGTCTTTATTGCATTTGACGGGCAGTTGCAACTTTAATACCTGCCACAGGCGCTTCACACCCTTGTTACGGCACTGATTAAATGTGATGTGTAACAAAGAAATTTAAAAAAAAATCAACAATGGAAATACTATCCACAATGATGAAAGTCTTCTTTAATTTTATTTATATTATAACTTTATTCTCAAAATTAACTGAAATGGCAATGTGATGACATGTTCAAGAAGAATATTCCAAACAAACTTCAACATCATTTACAAAATAATCCAACCAATAATATGGCCAATATAGATAAGCTCTCGTAACTATTTATTCATTTAAATGTTGTTTAATAATAAGTCAAATATGCATACTTTTTATTTAATAAAATAAAGTTGGTAGTTTCTTATGTTGGCAACCTTATAAAACTGTAAATGGTCACCAATTGTATATTTTTGTATGTATAGATCTGTGCTTTCTGCAATTATTCAACCGAAAATTGTAAGTAAGATTATTGATAAATTAAAGCATTCCACATCGCTTTTCCAAAAATCGCAAACATCCAAAAATTGTAAATTTGCATTGCGAATGAGCATCAAATGCAAATTCCCTTGATATATTCAGTCAATTTTAAGTTTTAGTCTTGATAAGTTATTTTAATGAAATTAAATACGTTTGACATCAAAATATGAGCTGTGTTTAGAATTTTACAACTTTTGTTCACATTTTAAAAGATATTTGACTATATTTAAAGTAAATTGATAATAATCTCACCAAAATTGAAGGATTGTTGATCCAAAGTTATTCAAAATTGTGACAACTGAAATAATAGTTCTTATATCTTTCTAAATTAATTCTAAAATATAAAAATATAATTTTTGAGTAAAACAATGCCAGTAGCTGCAAGATTTTAACTCCAACCTGTTGAAACAATATACATATAGAGGCAAAAATGAAATAACTTAATAAAACGCAATTCACGTTTCTTTTGAAATAAATGTTAAAATTCATTACCTGGTGCATTTGAAATAAGATCTGTATTAAAAACAAAATCACAACAGCTATAAGTTGTTGATTATAATATGCGATAACTTAAGTGATAAAATACTATTTTGATTGATTAAAATTCAATTTATAGAAAATCTACATTGAAGGGTTCCCTTAAACCATAGACGTTAACCGTCAAAACATTAGCCGGCAAGCGATTGACTAGGTCACTATTTATTGTTATATTAATACGTATTAGGTTAAAATAATTGTTAAAAAATAATTATTTAGTGTTTTTTTTTAATAAATTGAATGTCACTTAAAAACAATTGAGCAGTCGAACGCAATCAATTTACCCTCACCTTGTTCATCTTTTTTCTTACGACTTCTTCTTGAACAATTTTCACATATATTACGTTTGTAGTGCAATCCTCAGCTTCAAAATATGCTATTCTGAAAGAATCGGTCATCATGAGAAAATTTTGCATTTTATATATTAACCGAGCAGATTATATACTAGATCAGTACCGATCCCATCAAATTTATGGTATCGTAAATATACATTTTTAATATAATATTAAAATCATAAATATATCAGGTATCTAGATGCTAAATATAGCAAAATTTTAAATATACATTTTAAGTCACCTGGCAAAATTCGCACAAAATGCCCCGTATGGAGGTTGTATTGGGTAAAAATCAGACACATTTTCACATGTTTAATAATTAATATTTAAATATTTGGAAATAAAACAATGATTCAACAATAAATAAACTTATGAAATAAAAATGCGATTAGTAATATTCGGCAAATACTTATTTGGAATTTGTTCAATATTAATTTTCTTTATTAGATGAAACAATTTCTTTAAATTTTTATTTAATTGAATATTATTTAATTAATTAATTAATATATATTTTTAATAAATACAAACAGTTGTTTTCTTTATCTGTATATAGCTATATAATCAAATAGTTCAACCCTGATCTATAAATATTTAAATAAACTTAATAATTATTAATAATATTTAATTTCCCTATATATAAAAATATTCCTAAAAATGAAATAAAACATCACATAAAGAAATGAAAAGAAATCATGATTTTTTACAACAGCAACTACATGATTGTATTGGAATAACCAATACCGTCAAATGCTACGGAAATAAATGATAAGATTTCAATTATTTGATCTCAGTCAGTAAAAGGTAAACAAAATATTAGAAAACCAATATTAATAACAATAAAATGAGTTAAGTACTTAACTGTACATCATAACATCCGAACTTTGGTACATGCAAATGTACGCATCGCATAATAATCTCCGAGCATGTTCAGGTAAATGTCGGTCTAGTGGGGCATTTTCGTGCAATGATCGACATGTTCTTTCATCTGACAACCACTTAGATACATCTGGACAAGCAACCATTTCCGGTATGTTGTAACCATTCCTCTCACCTAAAATTGTTTTTGTAAAACTTGGAAAACATTGATACACTAAATTACACAATAATGTTCTTAGTTAAGGCTTTGTTACTCTAGAAATTTGTCTTTGAGATTACCATTAATTATTATCCAATGATAAGTGATACCGATCGATTGTCAAGGAGCACCTATCCCAGTTTCAACTGTGCTTGCAAAAATTAAGCACAGTTGAAACTAGGATGGGTGCTGCTATATGCAATCGGTCATACTGGATATGCCACCCCGGTAATTACTGTTGAATAAAATCTTTGTTGCATACCTTTTCTGTCAGCCATGGAATCAAAAAAACACCATGGAGCCTCATGTCCAACTCCGCATTTAACAAATGCGACATAATGTGATGTTTCTATGCAAACAACTGCAAATAGTTCCATAAATAATCTTGGAGGTGGGCAGTGATCTACCATAATTTGGAAATCTTGCGGTACACTAAGAGGTTTTGGTTTGTGAGTTGATCGTCTTGTATTGTTATTATGTACCATATCAAAACATTGACCACAAAATGCTGTACTTTCCAGACCATCACCGCATTCACCATAACATTCTCGGCATTCCCATTTTGCCAATTTACCACATACCGTGCATTGCCTAGGTGCTGCAATAATTGAATTCAATAAATAGTTGAAAAGCAAATCAAGCGTAAATGGCGGCCATTTTGTATCATTACATCAATAAACATTATTATTGCTAATATTAACTTACAATTTTCAATAATATCAGTAACATCCAATAATTGTGAAGGTAAAATTCTTGGATACATTTTATAACTTTTTCCAAATCTGGGCATTTGTATAATAAGACACGATGGTACTTCCTTCAATTTAATATCACTTGTTAAGAAACTCTGTTCAAAGAGCTGTTGTACTGTGGGTAATTTCAAATCATCGTCTTTTTCAACGAATAATTGATAATAATACGATTCCTGGCCAGAATTCAGCTTTAGAAATGGTTCTGCTTTCAATATTTGCGCTAGTAAAGAGTTCAAAAACTCTTCTGGATCCTTTTCTTCGCTCGTCAATCCGGATACGGAACTTAATTGATCTAATAATTTACGCAATGTCATCACACGATCAGCTCGTACGAATAGATCTGCTCGTAACGGATTTACAATCTCTTCTCTTAATACTCTTTGGACCTAAAAAAATTCAAATGAAAAATGGCTACATTGCAAAATTTTTGCTAAATTTGTTTGCAAATATCATGCTTATTAACTGGAAATGACATTAAATTTGTTATTTTAAGTGAAACACCCTGTATATTTTAATTTTTTAATTCAATGTATAATTTTCTATCTAAAAATTGGATCCATAAGCCTAAAGTTAATATACTCAGAACTTTTTAAGTTTGCTCTGATGTCATTAACAAGTGCTTTGATAGATGACAGTGTCATTTAATATGATAAATAAATCAAATGGAGAAAAAAAAGAGCATGCTAGAACTAGGACAGAGACAAAATAGTACGATGGTTGTGCTTGTTATTCCTGCGCAGATTTATAATTTTATCATATAGAAAAATTGACTTTTTTTTTTTTGAAATTTTGAATTGCGATATTTTTAAATTTTAAAATTAAAAACTTTTCTTCTTCTTTGATTTTTTATGTACTATGCTTTTTTTTTAAAGCTAACCCGCAATAATTTGACTTAATCATTTGCATCAATGGAGTAAGCTTATGATAGATTTTGCTGCATTACTGTACAAGGTGCCCAAATTTGGACGTTACTATCTCGTAAACTAAAAATGCTAGATGAGTAGTTACATGATTTTTCTATAATATTCTGTTTCCAAGGAAATAATTCGGTTTCTATTATGGCCTCCTTGTGCATTTCACATATTAATTAATTACCTCTTCATAATGGATAATATCATGCGGTCCTTTAGGCCTAAATAAGAGACTGTCAAAAACCGCCGTATATGTAAACATTGCGAAGAGAGTTGCATCTAAATAGCACGAATTGTGATGACCTTGTATACCACGAAATTTTCCGCAAACAGCTTCAACATCTTGTTCTGTTTTCATAATAATTGGAGGTACAGCTCCTGGTATAATGGGACATTCCTGTAAAAAACAAGCATTACATGTAATTTGTTTTTGTGGGTTTCATTGTGCACAATCATTTCCATTGTGTGCAAATGGATAAATAATAACAATAAACTTTCACTGAAGCAATCAGATTTGCATGAATAAATTTTGATATGAGTAACAATGCCAACAATTGCCAAACATAAAAATCATTTATTTAGTTTGCAGTAAATTACAGACATAAAATAATAAATTGTTATAAAATTTAGTTGTAAATAAATATTATTCTACAATATTGATCATTAATTTATTTCAGAAATATTTGTTTAGATTTGCTAGAAGCCCTAGAACTGGTTTCGAACTACTTCGGGAATGGAGTTTTGTGTTAGAACAGAACTCGGAGTAATAACTTTTTTGTTTCAGTTATATTATTATATTTTTTATTAACTCATTATTTTGTTTAAGTTTCTTATGTTCATTTCTTTTTATTATTTTCTTAGAGACAAACCTAGTGTGGCACCTCATGTGCTCAACATGTTAAATTATTAGTTTATTCTCTTTATTTTCCATTTAAATTTAGTCAATTGTTTCACATTTAATTCCAATGTATTTTAACTTCGTTGAATATGATTATTTTTGTTTAATTCTCTGATTATTATGTTGATTTGTTCTTTTTCATTTTATTTACTTTCATTTAGTTCTGTTAATTTTGTTATTTTTATTTGTTTCTTGTTTATAAAACCTAAAAAAAAAAGGTTTTGCTATTTTTTGTTAAATTAGATATTTTGTTTCAATTATTTATATTGATTTGTTTTCAATTAATTTTTTCTTTGTTTTTGCCCTTCGTTGATTTTGTTCAATTGATTTTTATATTTGAAAAATAAAGATATTTTTTACTGAATTAATTTTTTTTCTTTGAATTTTACAATTCAATTTGTTGCCATTTATTGTTCGTTTATTAATAATTGGAATATATAAATCATAACATTTTTTCGTACCAATCAATTTGATTATTCTTATATTTTTTCAACTAGTTTCTTTTTTCTGTTTATTATTTTTTTTATGTTTTCTGTTTATTCTTGGTTCGTTTTTCATATACAGTGTCCATTAAGTGGACACTGACAGTGCAAAAATGTTGTCCGCTTATTGGAAGGTGTCCACTTAAAAGAAAGTAAAATACATGCACGGATGTATCTTGGTGCATTCTAAACTGTCCGGTTATAGGAGTTGTCCGCTTATTGGACGTGTCGGCAACTAAAGATTTCACTGTATTCTTCAATTAAGTATTTTTGTATATTTTTCAATTCAGTTTTTCGATTAATTTTTGTTTGTTTAGTTTATATTTTGTTTAAAAAACAATATTTGTTGGTTATTCAATTATTTTATTATTTTTATATTTGTTTCATTAAAGTAAATATTTTTATATGATTTGCTTCATTTATATTTTTCATTGATTGTTTTTCTTTACAATTTGTTAAATTGAATTTATTTAATTCTCCTTTTTTGGTGATTATTACTTATATTTGTTTAATTTTGTTTATTTTTTCGTTTATTTCTATATTTCTTTAATTTTTTTCTTTACGTTCACATCCTATGATTAAAAATAAATATTTTTGTTTAATTTGTTTTTGTATAATCTATTGGAAATGTCAGAAGCTGTTTGGAATTCTATAAAATTTTTATGAATTTGAATTAATTAATTTTATTTAATTTGCTCGGAATTTTTATGATTGTTATTTTTAATACTGTGGAATTTTTTGGAATTTTCCATTGAACATATTTTTGCAATTCTAGATAGCAATAAATAAAAAAATACTTACTTTGCCAAATGCTTTCTCTGTAATACTATGAACTGGAGTGGGTATACCATCCTGAAATCTCGAATCCTTGTGACATTGACTAATAGGTACAAACAATGCCCTCTCCCCGTTACATTCAAAGAATCGTTGACCGTTCCATGTACCATCAGTCAGATCTAAAGGTAAATGTTGTTGCTCCTCTTCTAACTCAACTCCTACTAACACATAATTAGTACCATTTTCGACACCCATCCATTTAACAACACCGTAAAGTGGTTGGTCACTAACATCATTAGATACTTCAACTAATGATCCAATAGTCAAATCATTAGTTTCGGACGGATTTGGTTCGTAAAAAGACTTCTCCACTTGTGAAGTAGATGGTATAGACCTCTTCAACTCGTTAGCCTCATTGAGTTCTAAGACGAAGAGAGGTAAGCTATTATAAATGTCATCGACACTATCCATATTATTATAAATCGGTTCTTGATAGTAATAATCATGATTTGTATAAGGATTGTTATTAATATGAAGCTTCAAATTTCTATTACGAGGCATATTAATTAGTTGAAAATTGTTATAATTTCAAAAAGACATGCCACATCACAAATTAAAAATAGACTAAATCTATTAAAAACATAGATGATGCTAAAACCTACTTAAGTTAAATATAGATTCCGTAACAACATGGCTGCTATGTTTAAGTGAACTATTCAATTTCAGGTAAATATAAATTAAAAATACTCACTAAAATCGGTGTAGAATTTACTAGCAGAATATGACTTAACGCCAATGCGATCCTGCGCTAATTTAGTTTTCCTAGGAACTGTTTTGCTGCCATTAATCACAGAATTAACATTTTTAACCTTACTTTTTCCACTAATTTCAGTATCGAACTTATCGTAATTCTTCTTAATATTGGAAAATGCTTCTAATTGTTTGTTATCAGTCGAGCCAGACCAGTTGCCTATAACCTCGATTAAATCGATCTCCGATTTGTTCTTCGTCTGGCTGTTTTTTATCAAATATGTGTTGTCAGATTGTAATATGGTGTTTTGATCGAAATCATTGTTTGTATTGACTGTATCCTCATTTAACATGTCTTGAATAGAATTTGTTGGTTTAAAATAATTTGATTGCTTGTTTTTGATCCCGTTTTCACAGTCAGACCGTCGGAGGTCGTTGTTTATGCTGATGCGTGAAATGTTTTTCAATAGGCAAGAATCGATTTCACTTTGTGGTCTTTTCTGAGCAGTAGATATCGTATCATTTGTATTGCAGTGTGGAATGATTTTGTCTATAGTTGTAAATAATCCAAAGCCTGGACGACAATTAAAGTATTGAATCCCAGCACAGGAGCCGTCACACGTATTTCCCTTTTTCTTCTCCTAAAACAATAAAAGTTTTATATAACTTGATAAGATAAGAATGTTTGATTAATATTTACATGTAATTGAATGCCAAAACATTTCCCAATTCCTTTAACATTGCCAATCAGTTTTACAGTTCCCAGATAAACACCATCGTCTCCATTAAATCCTACGACCATTTCAGTTGTTATTTGAAGAATTTTTAGAATCCTTTGCGTATTCCTGGCAAGTTTAACTCTTTCCTGTGGAGATGCTACAGCAGCCAAAAATGGCCATAATCTTTCATCCACCAATTGTATGGAATCTAGTGAGCACACAAACGAACTGCTCTCCCACATTTCGCCCTCTTTTAGATATCTTATCGTACATCTTTTATTAGATAATATTGCATCTATTTTAACAATTTGACCAAGCAATATAGTTCTTTGACTCTGATTCTTTGAAGAATCTGTTAACAATTCATTCTTAATTAGAATGCCATATTCTGACTTTTTTAAATCCATTTTCAATTAATGCATCTTTAGTTTTCACATATTTTTTATTAATGTCTGTCCTGATATGGTCAATAGGTATGAGTAATAACAGTTAATTTAACAGTAGTAAATAGAGAATCATGAGACATATGTCAAAATGTGTGACACATAACAAATAAACAAAAAACTACGCAGTTCGACAACCAGCGCAAACATTTCAAATCGCAGCATTGGCGGGAATTTCAAATTATTAATTCGAATATTATATTGTAAATATTGACCATCTGTTTATTGTAATCTAAAGTGAATAGTTTTTTTACATTAACTATAGGTTTTTGAAAAATATAAAAATGCGTACTTTTATTATACTAAAAGTTTGCAAAATATAATTACTAAAAATTACAGTGGTGTATTTTAAGGCGTTAAAATTGTTAATCAGCATCATCAATGGCATTTTAGTCCAGGAACTGGCGTAAAAAAAGTGCTATAGTTTTGAAAATGTTTATACTTTCTGAATGTTTTGTATTTTGGCCATAGAAAGCCAATGTACAGTCAGCACGCCAGGTATTGGAACACAAATTGCATATTCATATATTCTAGCTCTGGTGCCATTTTTTTTGGCCCAATTTGTGTACCAGATATAATTCTGGCAAGTGATTCTTTATTTTTTGATAGAAATGTATAATCAAAGTTTTGCATTCTTCGGGATAAAGGTAAATATGTGATAGATTTCAGCGAAATATTCGAAATTGGGCAGATCTGAAATGTTTGTTTTTTATTCTATAATGCCAGATATCTTCCCTGCCCTGTTCTCGGATATTTTTTTCTTCAACCACTTGTCTCGCGACAGTATTACCACAAATCACCTACTTTAAGGTATTACCTACATCAAAAGATGACCTTTGAATGTGGTAATCTTTCATGAATTCTGACTTCATCATTAAGAGTTCTTTCCACATGCAACATATTTGTTATACTTGGTCTAGTGCGAGTAGTACTACCAAGGTGGCTGTGGGCGTCGTTCTCATCGCTCATATTATTAGTAAACACTCCATCCTAGGCACTTTCCTAGCTTAATAGCAATAATGCCTGTATGCTATAATGGTTTTAATTATCAACGTACATAGCTATCTGGTCATGGTGTTAGTCCCAAGTGCGCCTATCGTTTTTTCTTCAAAAATACATTTTTCTTCATTCGTCATTGAGAGTGTGGTTCCTTACTTTTTAAAGGGTTTTACTTCTTTGATATTTCATCGTCTTGCCGTTTTGCGTACGTTCACTGATAGTCCCTATTTAATAAGTTTATTAAACGGTTGTTTTGGTTGCACCATAC
>JARJEC010114911.1:0-10110 GCA_030264575.1 Tachinus sp. AB-2021
CACAGCCATTTGTGTCCACTGCAGGACATAGGCCTCTTCTAAATTTCTCCATGTGTTCCTGGTCTGGGCTACGTTCATCCAGTTTCCTGCGAAACGCTTCAAGTCGTCCGTCCATCGAGTTGGTGGTCTACCTCGACTAAAATGTGTACGATTTAATATATATAATAATCATGTTAATATCTATAAACTATATATTTGTTTTAGTCATACAAATTTTCTTAATAAATGAATTTATGTCTGTAATTATTTTAGAAAATTCTAAACAGTCATGTCTCTTAGGAATACTGCATACAATAAGTGGTATGTCAATTATTTTGTTTAATTTTGTATTTATGTCGTCCATAAGCTTTAAAATATTTTCAGAATTAAAGCATTTTTTAATATCTTTTGATCCAGCTATAATTATTCCGCAATCGTTGGAAGATGTATTTTGTGAAGGTGCCAATAGATTTTCTACAACCAGTTTAAAAGGAGCTTCAGATTTAATTATTTTTTTGGAATCTATATTTCTTAATTTGTTGCTAATTTTTTTGAATATCTATCACTATATACTGAAACTTTTTGATGGTACATTTTTAAATTCTACGCGTCATTTTGACTGTTGATTTTGATTTAAGTGTTTTGTCGGCATATCTTTTTTAAATATCTTTTTTGGCACACTCATACTGCTCAGATTTTATCCGGTTCTTTTTTCATTGGAGATGTTTGAGTAGCAGTAGTATTTTGACAAAAAGATGATTAGAAATTTAGAAAAATATTGTAGAAAGAAAGGGTTAGAAGCGAATGTAAAAAAAAACCGAATAAAATTATGTTTCAAAAAGGAGGGGGGAAGCAAAACAATGAAGAGTAGAAATGCGAAAGGGATGATTACTAAAGATGGGTACTTGGGATACGTTTAATTTGTAATTTTAGTTTAATTTAAACATTTAAATTGTAATAATTATTATTTACAATATTCATATCATATCGGTCGCCGCCGAAATTTCTGTATGCAGTAATTTATTTTGACAATTATAACGGTTTGTGTAGTAGAATCTATATTGTTAGTTTGTTCAATCTGTGTCTGCAAATCTATTACATGTTTAGCTTCTACGTTCTTAATCGTCGTTATAAGCTTTTTCTATAACATTTTTATTGCCTATTTGTTTTTGTCTTAAAGTATCTATTTCCTGTGTTAGGAGCATTTCATAGTTCATTAAGCATTGTGTTTTAACTCTCTTTATCCGCAAATTTAAACCGCAAGTCTATTAGTAGACCATTCTTCGTACTTATATTTTTTATTTCCATAGGTAGAAACGTTAATTATAATAATATTTGATGTGTAATTTTGATAAACTGTCTAACTTCTCGTTTGCATTTTATTTATTTTTATTGAATTAGTTCAATGGATACTTTATTGAATTCTGTTTTTTAAATAAAATATTATCAATCTAGTGGAATGTAAATTTTAATATTAAAACTAAAACAAAAGCAAACAAAATATCGAAATAAGAAGTTTCACGCCACTCGGTCTGTAGTAGTAATTAAAAAAAATCAAAACAGGAAGACCACGGAATATGGTATAGTAGATTTGACTTACAGTCAGTAGAAATCTTGCAATCTAAAGTGAATGAATCATCAAATACATACAATAAATAAAAGGGAATAAAAACATTATCGGAAAAAGGAATTAATTTCGTTCTTACCTTGTAGAATGAAATTGAAATACGTATTACGTATAACTTTATTAAAATTTATTACTAATTCCACTAAATTTAAAAATTTAAATTTCACAAACACACCATGTGCACAATCATTAGATCAATCACTTTAAAATTATAAATAAAGATATGAGAGCAATGTTAAAAATCCCCATTTAAACGGAATGCAAAATACACACAAGTACACTCAACAAATGTTGAATGTATTGGATTCTACTGTAAATTAGATTTGTGTTGTTGCTTGTAAGTCAAAGAAAAATATTTAATTATCGGGATGTACCTATAAATCCTGCAAAAATATCATCAACATATCTGTACAAAAATTTGATATTTGGTTTGACAAGCTTAAAGAAAGTATTTTTAATTCTAAATTTGTCATAAAAATATCTGATAGAAGTGGACCAAATGAAAATCCCATGGAAAGACCAAACTGTTAATTATATTCATTGCAATCAACTTAACGTGGGATATGAAAAGTGTGTTCGCACAACAATACTAAAATGAGAAATAAAACTAGAGATGTCTAGAATACACGCAGAGACACAACCAGCGCTAGTTTTGTTGCTGAGCATACTCTGGACTTCACTGGTGTTATGCGTATTTTTCTATTATTACGCCTTCCATAGGCCATGTTAAGTTGGCTGTACTATAAATTAAAATTAAATTTAAAACAATCCTTATAGAAATATTTTTTGGGTTTAATTGAGAATATCTTGAATTATTGCAACGCATTTAAGTGGTGGGATATTTGAAAACATGTTTCAATGTCAAATCAAACTAGTTTACAATTTGTAGGAACATTAATATTTTTAAGTTTTAATTACAACAAAGCTTTGTATACTGTTATCAGATTTATAATTAATAAAGCGTTTAACTATATACGCTGTGGTTAATTAGACTGATTGTCATATAAAAAACACCAATACAAGGTAAAACACATCATTACTTCTATAATTATTGTTAGCCAAGTTATATAAGTTAGCTAGTGTGATGGTAACAGAAGTGATAAAAATAATGCACATAGCAGCCACACCCTTTCTCCACTTAATCTAGTCGTGATGACCGAGACAATATAAGCTGCTTATATTGTACAGACTACGTCTCTACTCTTGGGACTGACAGACGTAGCATATCAAACGTGTTGCATAAAAAGCTGTTATAATAAAGTAAAATTTTATAAAAAGATATCGCATTAAAAAATTGTTTGATGAGGTAATACCGTTTTTAAACAAAAAACATACTGCAAGCATATAGTTGGTAGTTAAATGAAACAAAAAATTGAATATATAAAAGCAAACTGAGAAAGCAAATACAATAATTTAGATAAATGTGCTTTTATTTTACAAATTGCCGCTATTAAACGGTATGTTATAAATATAATTTAGTCGGAATTACATTTTAACAGACCAATTTGACATTGAAAACAAATAACTTTGACGTTAATTGACGCGAAAACCATTTTTCAGATCTCACAGCAAACCTCAAAAATAACTAAATTTTCATCAGAAAACAATAGAGAGCTGGTAAAGAATAAATTGCTTCAAATTATTTTTAGCATGACCAAATACCAAAAATTGATATTGCATGTGAGTATCAATCAAACTGCGAACTGCTTACAGGACTGATACAAGTGATCTTAACCAGCAAATGATTGTACATATAGTTATCCTCAAAGCTGCGAATGGTAAGAAAATTACAATAATATTCATAAAAATAATTGCAAAAAAATAATTTGGAATACTGATTTCTATTTATATCTTATAACTTATATTTGAAGTATTTCTAAAATACAAGCATCTTCGTAGAAACAATCATGGACTATAATCATTTATTATAAAAAAATTGATAATGTATATACTGGACCACATGTTAGAACGTAGAATATTAAAAAAGAGGTAAATTATATGCGTTATTCTTGGATTTGAATGTGGCGTTTGACGGTGTAGATTGAGAAACGTTATGAAAATACTTGAAAGTAAAAAGAAGCATCTCATAAAAAATGGAAACAAAATGTAAAGAAGCTGGTAACAAAATGTGGGTAAATGGATAAATGGACAAATTTTGCACAACAAACGAGTAAGACAATGATGCTTATTGACATGGTGATTGTTGCAAGAGAAGCAAAAAATAAAATAAAAGAGGTGATTAGAAATTTACAAAAATATTTGCGAAAGAAAGGGTTAGAAGTGAATGTAAAAAAACAAATAAAATGATGTTTCAAAACGGAGGGGGAAAACAAAAAATGAGTAGTGGAAATGGACGAGCTTGAAGAAGTTAGAAAATTTAAATATTTAGGTTACGATATGATTAAATTAAATAATAGTGCGAATAAGCATATAAAAGCAAATAAGGTAGTTGAACAAATATTGGGATTGGGCGAAAGGAAGTTTGAAAGTATAAACATAAAAGGTATGTTGTTTGATAGCTTAGAAAGAAGTGTATGATTATATGGGGCAGAAGTTTAGGGATGAAAAAAACAGGAAAAGTTAGAATCGGTTCAAGCAAATTACTGAAGATTGGTACTTGGGTTAAGTTTTATTTTTTATTTTAGTTTAATTTAAACATTTAAATTGTAAATAATTATGATTTACAATATTCGTATCATATCGTCGGTTGTCGCCGAAATTTCCGTGTGTATTGTACCAACATAGACTCATAGATTCATACAATTGTGTATGTGTAAACATATAAATAATAAATGATTAAAAAATTCATTTCGACGTGGATATAGAACATAAAACCGTTACCAATTAAGGTACCTCAGTAGCTCAATTGGAAGAGTATTGGACATGACATCTTAAGGTTGTGGGTTTGATCTCCACCGAGATAAATCTTTTAAAAATTTATTTCAAATGGAGTAATGGTGTAATAATTATTTAATAATATCTTGATAATTATTATTATAAGAAAGCTGGGCGTTTAATCTACAAATTATAAATATTCTGATATAAATAATGCTAAAAGCATCCATTTTGGGACACCTGTACTTTTGACTATCTTAATAACCCGAACAAACAGCAATAAAACATATTTTTGAATCGTATTTACTGTAATTCTGTTTAACACTAACCAGCCCACCCACTCTTTAGTATAATTAATTAGTGTGTAATGCTAGGGGGTGGTGAATGTATTTTCCGGATTAGGCGGCGGGTTTCAGAGTCACCCCTTATCGTGATCCAATGCTAATCCGACAGTGCATTGTTAGCCTCGGGAATTATAGAATCGGCTAAATCAAGGTGTCTTCCGACAGGCACACTGCGGACCACCCTCCCAGCTACACTCCTCAGTGTTTAAACTTGATTGAAATTTAGATAAATTGCCACCTTTAGATTAGAATGGATTATTCGATTACCTGTTAACCTTAACAAATCTTGAACTAATAAGCGGCGGCTGCTGCCGCTCTTTTAAATTACGATTTCATCGCTAATTGCATTCCTGCAAGCGAGATTTATAGCCCTGCTATTTTATATAATCGGGGGCCATTGATTTTCTTTTAAAATGGGAGTAATTTATTTTATTTCAAATAATTAATTTTATGGGCTATTTCTGATTAGGGCGAACTGAGCAAACAAAACATTTTTAGACTTTGAATTGCTTTATAAATAATTATGAAATACTAATTATCCCGATACCAAAGTAAAGTACACCAAGGGCAATTTTAATTATATCCACATTAGCCCTACTTTACAGAACTCAATCTGTAGTTGCCAATATTTATTATTGCTTGCTTATTTCTTAAAATAGTCAAACATGTTTTACTTTATAACATTTTTCAAAAAGGTATTACGCACTTGCTTCCGTATACCAATTTGACTTGTTTCCAAATTTTTATATAAAACTAATTAATTAGTTTTTTTTTGGTACTACGGAGGACAACGTAAAATAAAAATTTAAAATGGATTTATAAAAAAGTATTTTTGAAATGACATTTTAAGGTGCTTTTTCTTCTTTCTTAGTTATGAAGCCATATAAAAATGATTTAAGTAATAAGAAGAGTAATAATTATTTAATTATTAACTGAATTGAGTATATAATATACATTAATTGTTTGCATAAATTATAGCAGAATTTCATATATGTTACATATTTTAAATATTCAAAATTATTATTAATACATGTCTATGATTGAACTGTGCAATAATTAATACTGATAAGATAAATTGACTCTCAATGTGTCATAATAATAAATTATTTAGGAATGACAATAAACAAACTCTACGTACATACATAATCATTTTATTTGATATTTTTATTGATTGCTAAGCCTAAGCATACACATTATAATGTGTACAATTATATTTTATATTTATATCTATATAAATTACAAAAAAGCTGCTAATTTCTATAATATAAAATATAATATAATAATTATTACATTTTTAATTCTGATTTAAGGTGTATTTCTTTTTAAACGAATTGTGGAAATTCCATTTCATTTCTACTAAACTAGTCTACGTTGCACTAATTTAATCCTTTGAAACATCTAAACCTATTGACTTATCAGCAGTAACAATTTCTATAAGCACATTAAATATAAATGCAATAGATAAAAAAAGACATTAAAAATTAAAGAAGCAACAAGAGAGCAACTTAAACAAGATTTTCTGTTATTAACGAGTGTTAACGCTCTGAGCATCCAGCAATGCTTGAATCTGTTAAAACCTTGAATTTTGTGTCTAATCACATTTTGATAAATATCTCATTCTACTACAATTGCCATTTTTAATTTTTATAGTTTCTGAACGTACTGGAAAAATTCAACATTTCTCCTTAATACTAATACCACGTCTCTATGGAATTAATGTGAGGACTTATGACAAGCCAACCGTATACAATCTGCTTTATTTTGACTATCGTATTTGCATTCTTTTTTATGAATAACAACTCTAACTTAATAAATAATCCAAAAGAAACTATATAGTCTGCAAGAATACCTGTTATGTTGTAATTTAACATTTAAAGTTAATTGAAAATTTAACATAATTTAGTTTTTCCTTTTAATGCTTGCTCAAAACATAACAAACCTTGTTTAAAAATGTTTATCATAAACAACAGAGTCTATGACGTATATCTGGTGTTCGCAAAGAAAATCATCATCCTAAAAAAACTGCAATGTTTCATGTTCATTAAAAAATCTAAGCCTACCTAGTCAATTTGGTCTGTACGCTTTTATACCACAACAATCTTAGTCTAATTATATAAGCGCATACGTTTTACACATAATTTTGAGTCTCCGAGTTAGTTTACCTACAGTATAATAACTTTTACGGAGACACCTACAGTTTAATGACTTTTTTACAGATGCAGACCTTGGGAAATCTGATCCAAGATTTCTTCGAAGTACTACAAGCTCCTGAAGTCTTGTGCTTCCTCTGAAATGCTCAATAGACTGTTGTCTTCGGTTTTCCATTACCAAAAGCAGCATATAAAATTTTGCCCATATGACACCAAGTCAAATAAGTAATATATTATTTTATTTATTTCTGCCGTTATTACATATAAAAACAAAATCTTTGAATTAGATAAAAAAAATAAAATATTGAAATTTTTGCAAATTCATTTATTTTTTAAGGATTTGTAATAAACATAAAAAATAAAGCTTCTAAAATAAAGTAAAAAATGTGACTCTTTTGCATGTTTACATGCAACATACATAGTTGCATGTTATTATTATTATTTATTTCTTTTTTTATTGAACAATATATGCCGACATTTCCTTACTTAATTTTTTATATGATCAATATTTTATTAAACAAAATATATCTCTATGTTGTACGAAAATATTAAAAAAAGTTAAAAAATCACAAAATTTTGGAAAATATCTACAATATTTTAGAAAATTTTAAGAATAACGTAAAAAGTTGAAAATTGTGAAAAAGATATAAAAGAAGTTACAAAAATTAAAAAAATTACAAAAATATCAAGAAAAATATTAAACAAAATTACAGAAAATTTGTAAAAATTTGCAAATAACTTATAGAAATGTTAACAAATTATGTTTTTGCAGAGATGGTAAAAAATATTTCCAAATTTGCACAGTATCAAAAAACGTATTGTAAGAAAAATCACAAAATATTGAAAACATGTATAACTAAAAAAAGTAAATATTGTAAGTGGGTTTGGAAGTCCTGAATTTTAAACTTTAATAGTTTTATAGTAGCTCACAACTGCTAGTTTCGGTCAGTTATAAACTTTAGTTTACTTTGTTTATTACCTGTTAAGTTTATTTTTGTTTATATTTGTATATATCTATCAATAACATATTTATGAATAATATGGCATTTGCAAGTCCCAGTTTGTGCTAGAATTATAGTAAAAAATTCAAAAATTTATAATAATATAGGCTTTACTGCTATGTGGTTGTGGAATTAAGTTATTTAGAATATGTACTAACATATTTTGACTTACATAGTATAATTTCTCATTAAAAAGCACATTATTAAAGTATTTTATTTAAAAAATTACTTTAATGCTAATGTAGAGGCTTTTTAAAGCATGCTAATTGATGCTGTATTAAGTGTAATAATTTATTCTTTAATAGAAGTAGAATTATACTTTTCAAAATACCAATTGATATTGTCAATTCCAACTTTATTAATAGTTAATTGGGTATGTTGCAAATTTAATGGACTAAACATGGCATTATTTCAGTCTGTATTGCTGCGAATGCAGCAGCACTGCGATGTATATATAGTTTCCTATTATATATCCGGCGACTTGGTAGTTGTCCGAGTGAGATCGGCAATTCAATTAGCTCTAAATCAGATATAAAGTTGGAACTTCCCCATGCTTCCAGTCGACAATGAACCGACTTTCCCCCAATATGAAGTCACGAAGCGTGATGAATTTATTATTGTTTTGAAATAATGCGCACCGTTTGCGAACATTTAAAACAAAATTTATTTTACCAATAAAATTCTATTATTTTTGATGTAATAAATCCAACAAAAACAAATCAGTTTATTAGTATTCAAATAGTCAAGACATATAATAATGTCAATTGTGTATCGATACAAACTACAGATTCACAGAAATTTGATAGGCAATTCAGTTCAAGATATGTTGAGTACGGTATCAATGAAAGTCCTAATGACACCCTTTTATTGGCTATAAAGAAGTTGGATTAGTCCACTTTGTTACTTTCTTATGCCTGGCTGAAGCCGATCATTATAGTGGATTTATCTTGCGTGTGAAAATATATTACTAAATCAAATATGAAAGTGTAAGATAAAGCTGAATTTTAGAGTATAACTTATATAATTTTCAGGTAATTTGAAAGCTAACCAAATTGACTAAACTAAAACTGTAGTAAAATATTAAATATATAATTGGTGATAGTTTTTTAAAATACGTAAACTATAAATTAAAATTTAATATGCAATAGTAAAATACTGGTATTTAAGATAGATAGTAAATTTTGTAAAATCCAAATCTACAAAATAAAGTGGAATTTCTATTTAAGATTTTAAAGGTGCCCTACGTCCCACCACCCCTTCACGATTGTTTAATGGGATAAAAAATGATATCACAGGGTAATATTTTTTAAAATATTGAAGAAATATTGCTTTGTTTTTTAATCTGATTGTAGCTTATAAAATATTTTGTTGTCTCAAGATAAAAACTCATCTTGCTTATAAATCAATTATGTATATAAATTTTTTTATCCTGTTTGACACATTATATACAAACCATTTCTACAGCTTTACTAAATGTGAAAACTTGCCTTGTTTTTTAGTGTGCTACTTTATAACAAAAAGCCTAAACGTATTTTGAATATGGTTGATATTGGTAAATTTCAGTAATCTTTTTATTAGTGTATTAAAGAATTTATATAAAACAATTTATAGTGTCATATTTTTTGTTTTATCTTTTGTATATACTGAGTATGTCTTGTGCATGTCATTTTTTATTATGTTGAACTATCACACAACGATAAAAATTAAATTAAAGATTTTAAAATAAAGTTCAATGCTTGTAAAGGTCTCTTAGTTAAGTTAAAGGAAAACATTGAGACTGGCCAAAAAAGGCAACAGATCAGCCAATTTGAGACGACTAGCAACATGGAACGTCAAAACACTGTACGAACCTGGTAAGCTCCAAAACGCAGTAAGTGAAATGAAGAGACTAAACATAGACGTCATGGGTATATGCGAAACGAGATAGCCGTGAAACGGTATAAGCCAATCAGACGGGGCTGCGATGTACTACTCTGGATGTGCAGAAGATGACAACCACCAGCGACATGGAGTAGGAATAATCGTAAGCAAAAAAATTAAAAAGTAGGTGAAGAACTTCATACCATATTCGGAGGGGTGCAGGATGATACTACTAAATACTAAACCTGCTAACATCAACATAATACAGATATATGCGCCCACAGCCGACAAACCGGAGGGGAGAACCGAACAGC